>QXDM01000100.1:0-298982 GCA_003730235.1 Pythium guiyangense
ACCCTAAAACCCTAAACCCTAAACCTAAACCCTAACCCTAAACCCTAAACCCTAAACCCTAAACCCTAAACCCTAAACCCTAAACCCTAAACCCTAAACCCTAACCCTAAACCTAAACCCTAAACCCTAAACCCTAAACCCTAAACCCTAAACCCTAAACCCTAAACCCTAAACCCTAAACCTAAACCCTAAACCCTAAACCCTAAACCTAAACCCTAGTATGAGTTGCGCAGTCGTTGAGCGCCATCCGCACAGAAGACGTTGAGCTGCTCACAGATGTCCTCACTCGATACCAGCAAGCGAGCGATTGCGAGATCTCGAGCTTGTCTTCGTGGTTCATCTCGCCAGATGACATCGACATCCATGGCAAGGACGCAACGAGCTGGTCCATGGCCCACGCCAACGGGACGTGGCTCAAAACGAGCGTTCTGGTCGGCTCGTCCAAGTCAAAGACAGCCAGACAACTTTGAGCGCAACGCGACGCGCTGGTACGCGCTGAGTCACCCGAACGTGATGAAGATGTACGGAGCGTGCGGCACAGGACAGCTCGTGTTCTTTGTGTTCGAGTGGACGCCGCACCTGTCACTACACGCGTACTTGGCGCTTGCAGACAACCGGCGCTTGACTCGGCAGAAGCTGTTTGAGGTCGCTCGCGGACTTCAGTACCTCCACCAAAGAGGTGTAGCGCACGGCAACCTCCGGTGCGACACGATCTATGTCGCGACTGACGGCAAAGCGAAGATCGGAGGCTTTGGCGAAGACGGCGCGTCGTGGAGCGAGACGATTCGGTGCACACCTACTGAGATTCGCCCTGGCGATGCACCGACGTTAGCGTCCGACATCTACGCGTTTGGGATGTGCGTCTTGGAAGCCACTGTGCTCGAGGAGCCTTGGCCAGGAGCAGACTACGTCGGCGTGCTCCGAGACGTGGAGCAAGGTCGCCTGCCGCCTCGCCCAGAGCGATCCTGACGAGCGCGTGAAGATCGCATACGTGGTTCAGGAGCTCGAAGTGCTCGCGCTTGGGGTGCGCGACGCTCCGCACACGCACTCATTCGAGAGTCATCAGGATGACCTCATGACGTATATGATGCCTCGATTGAGCACGACGATTGCGAACGCGCTGGAGACGATTGCGCGTGCTGTCGTCCAAGTTCCCGGACTCGCAAGAGGCGACGCAGGTGCTCGCGAAGCTCGTGGCCGTGTACGAGCACCTGCTGCTGTTGCGAAGGGGCGCATCGGACATCGAAGTGCTCAAGTACTGCGACATCCTCGTGCGTTCCCAGCGCTACCCTCCGCACGCCGACGTCCGAGGTGTCGGTCGCGCGCATTGCGCGGAGTCGGCAGATTGCAGACTCGAACCAGGTCTTCCGCGCAGAGATCACGCGGCTGATCGACGCAATGCGAATGTCTGAGTCCGACGCGCTGCGGACTTGGGCTTCGCTTCCTGACGTTCCAGAGCGCAGTGAGGCTGCTCAAACAGAAGGAGCGAAGCACACGAGTCAGGCAGTGACGCTCGTCGAGTTCATCGCGAGCTCGCAGAGCCTTTGTACCCTGAGCGAGCTCGTCTTTGACGAAGCTGACCGTATTGGTGAAGGTGCATTTGGGGCCGTATGCAGAGGCACGTGGCTCTCCACGCCCGTCGTGGTCAAGTTCATGGGCTACGAGAACAAGCACGCCACATCGAGCACGCGGCTGTTCCTGCACAAGGTGGAGATCTGGTACCGACTGAACCATCCGCACGTTCTAAAGCTCTTCGGCGCCTGCCACATCGACAAGCGGTACATTGTGTGCAAGTACGCATCCGGCGGGGAGCTTGCCAGACTACTTGGCGCGGCCAGAGAATCACAAGCAGACGTGGCAGAAACTGCACGAGACGGCACTGGGCTTGGAGTACCTTCACGGCTCGAGCGTCGTGCACAACGACCTCAAGTGCGACAACATCCTCATTGGCGCCGACGGCCGCGCGAAGCTCATCGACTTTGGCTTGAGCTCCATCCCGAGCGTCGCATAGATCCAGGTGGACGTGAAGCGCATGGGGGCGTTGCACTGGAAGTCGCACGGATACTTCACAGGACATCGACCGACGTTCGCATCCGACGTCTACTCGCTTGCGATGTGCATCCTCGAGGTCGTGACGGGCGACATTCCGTGGGGATGCAAGATGAACCCGGCGATGGTCAAGTTGCACGTGCGCAAAGGCCGCGTGCCGCCGCGTCCTGCTGCTATGAGCGACGCGCAGTGGAACTTGGTGGACCTCATGACCAAGCACGATCCGGCGCAGCGCGTCAAGATCGCGTTCGTCGTTGACAAGTTGCGGGAAATCGCACAGGAAGCGCCGAGTTCTGCCGCTCCGTAGTCGTTGTCGTCTCTTGAAGCGCGTCAGCTCATCGCTGATCTTCACGATTCCATCATCAAACTACCCGAACGTCAGCTCTTGATACTCGCACGTGACGTGGTCTGCAATGCTCAGGTCGCGGTCTATCTCGTGCGCCTCTGTGCACAGCGGCGACTTGGCTGCGAACACGGACAGAGTCGCTTTCACTGAGCTCGCGCTGAGTGGCGGCGGGAGCACTGAGATCTCTGTGCGTTGTAGGTACAAGTCAAAGAGACTCGGCTGCCAGAGCGAGCTTGGAAGCGCACGGAGCGGATTGCCGTCGAGGAAGACGATGGAGAGGGACCGGTCAGCGAAGAACGCGTCCGGAATGGACGCGATCTCGTTGTCGCACGCCGAGAACTCGAGGAGCTCGCGCATCGCGAGCACGAACGGCGGCACCGACTTGAGACCGCATTTGTCGCAGTACAGGTACTTGACCGTGCTCCAGCCAGTCTCGATCAGATGCTCGAAGCTGTGGACATCGGTCTCGTACACACTCACCCACTCCATGGACGCAGGCAGTACCAGCAGACCGTCTGGGGCGGCGGCAAACTCGAGGTGATACAGCTTCAAGGTCACGAGCGCAGGCAAGCGCGCGACCGACGCGTTCGTCGACCAGTTCGTGATCCTGGATGACATGACTCCAAGGATGCGCAGGTGCGTGAACTGGTGCAGCGCAGACGGGATCTCGAGCTCGGGACACTCGACAATCTCCATGTTCGTGAGTGCGTCGATGTTGAGCGTGTCCATCGCTGATGCGATGTCGCCGCTTGCGCCAACGATTGACGACTCGGTGCAGTTGATGCGGCTCATGGAGCACGACCTGCGGCTCGCGAACCACGGATACACCTCGCGGATGCACAGGAGCGACGTGTCGTGTGCGCGCCAGACGATCCCTGTCGAGTGCACAGAGACGCAGAGGATGAAGATGCCGTAGGCGAAGACAACGCGGTGGAACGCGTGCTGGATCTTCGGGAGCACCTTTGCGAACGTGAACTGCTCCTGCCACTTGCGCACGCGCTCGGTGCGTTGGCGCTGCATGAGCGCTCTCAGCTTCATCGTCGACGCGTTGAGTGACATGCTTTGCGCAAGCAGGCGCCGGAGCTTGACGATGTTCCACATCGTGCTCATGTACGGGAAGACGTTCCAGACGTACTTGGTCGTCGAGAGAATGAGGAGGTGCTCGATCTCTTCGCGAATGAGCTCCGCGGACGTCGTGAACTCGGTGTTGTCGCTATTGTGAAAGTACTCGACGAGGCGCGGGTACAAGAGCATGAACGGGAGGACGACGCCCCAGACAAAGTCGAGTACGAGGTCGAGCATGACGCACACGAGGCGCTCAAAGACCGAGTCGTCGCCGCCCAGCCAGCGGCTCACGAGCAACGTCGACATGCAGTTGCCGCAAATGAGCAGTCCGTAGATCTGGTTCAGCGCCAAGTTGCTCACGAACTTGCTCGACGCGTACGCTTGAGACGTCTGCAGCGCGATCTCGACGACCTCTTGCGCCATGAGTCCAACCGCAAAGTAGCGACCGCGAATGCCGAACTTCTGGTTCCACGACGCGAGTAGAGCGCGCGCGCGTCGGAGGAACGGCAAACAGCATCCATACGTATGCGGTGGCCGCGACGACTGTAGCTTGCTGCTCGGTCCGGACCGAGACTTGCGCCGTCCGTACGCGAGTGCGCGGTACCGAGCGGAGTAAAACAGCATCTCGGCTAGCATCGCAGCGAACGCGAGCGCGAAGACCGCATAGCTCGCAGCGACGATGATGTAGAATCGGTTGAGAAACGCCGTCGCGTCGGAGAACAAGTAGACCGTCGAGAAGAGCCACAGGAGCGAGTCACGATGGTGGAGCTGGGAGTAGATGAGCGCCAGTCCTGCGAGCGACAGCACGAGCAGCAGCTGGACGCCCACGATGACTGCCCAACACGCGCGGCGTGTGCCTCTCGACAGGATCAAGTCGATTGGGAGGATGCCCTGCTGCGCCGAGTTCCTCCGCTTGGAGCCGCCTCGTCCCTCACTTGCGCCGTTTGCAGCAGTCCCGACGCGCACGCTGTGGATGCTCGCACTCGGGTACACGCGGCTGAACGCGAGCACTGGCATAGCAACCGACGTTTGCTGTCGCGTTGATGGCGATCGAGTGCGCGAAGACTGGTGTGTGGTGTATGATCAAACACAACTTTAGTTCTCAACATTGTTGCGAAACGATGATGAACTCGGATGGCTTGGCTTGGCGCCATGCTAGTACGTCAACACGGAGGTGAGCGCGACGCTTTCATCGAGCAACCGCTCTGATGCGCACGTCAGATAGCACATTATCTGACACAGGCGACAGTCGCTGTACAAACGCGAGCTGGTGGTCACTCGGTCGTTCAGAAAGAGTGCCGACGGAAGCGCACATGAAGGAGCGGTGTGTGTGACCAGTCACGTGCATGACGGACCAAGTGGCGCGTTGCCATCATTGCCGCTGGAAGGAGCAGGCGATTGTTTGGTTGGTGCACCATCGAGTCGGAGAGTCCGAGTGCAAGGCGCCACAACGATCGATTCCGTCTCACCTCGCTGCAGCAACAGCATTGACAACAGCGACAAGCACTGGCGGCAGTATGACCACGCGCGGCCTGAATGATGGCGCAGTTGCACCGGAATGACTGCTCCAGGCCATCGAGATCATCGACGTGAGCGATGTACGACCACTTTCCGATTTGGACGCAATGAGCAAGGTGTTTGTGCGACCGCGACCGCTTGCTGCCGCGGAAGCGGGCGACGCGACCCTCCTGTACGCGTTTGAGGACAGCGTGGTCTCCGTGACCGACAAGCGCTTTGCAAACTTTGCCGGCGTGCTTGCAGCAGACAACAAGGACGCGTACGCGAGCGCTGTCGAGCCGCTCGTGTCGTCGATACCCTCCGGCGACACGGCATGCTGTTTTGCGTACGGCCACACGAACAGCGGCAAGACGCACACGATCTTTGGCTACGGTGACGACGATGGCGTGTGCCAGCGCGCGGTCCGCGATCTGTTCGCCACTGTCAGCGGCAACTCGGACGATCTTCTCGTCCAAATGCGCTTCTACGAGCTGTACAACGGCAAGGTCTACGATCTGCTGAACGCGCGCCAGCCGGGATTCGTGCGTGAAGACGCAAACGGCGTTGTGCACGTACGCAGTGCGACGACAATGGGGCCGAACGGCGAGGTGCTCACACAGTCACTGCGCGCAGTGTATGCGAGTGACGCCGATGAGCTGCTTGCACTCATCGCGAACGCCAGGAGCCTTCGCGCAGAGGGCACCTCGGAGCTCCACGCACAAAGCAGTCGCTCCCACGCCGTGCTCGAGCTCGAGATCGTGACGCACGAGCTCGCCGAGGCACGCCAGAGCGCAGTCGTCGCCGAGTCGAAAGTCGTGCCGATCGGCAAGGCGCGCGACGATCTCTACATTGCGATCCAGACTAAGCTGTACGTTCAAACGGCAAGTGGTTCGTACGCCCCGAGCGGCGATGTTACAAGCCCCGAGGACGAAGCGCGTCTCTATGAGCTCCAGACGCAGGTGCAGCTCGCTGAAAATGAACTCGCTGCGATGAAAGAGCGTGTCGCCGAGTTGAAGGCGCAGTGTGGCGGTGGCACGCTCGTATTTGTCGACCTCGCTGGCGCCGAGTACACGGGCGAGGGCCTCGCACGCAGCTCGCGCGAGATGAAAGAAGCCAAGGAGATCAACACGAGCCTGCTCGCGCTCAAGGAGTGCGTTCGCCGCGTCGCCACGCAGGCGAATGACGCAGCACACATCCCGTTCCGCAACTCGAAGCTCACGATGTTGCTCAAGCCGTTTCTGCTCGACCCTGGCCACGCCGCGCGTACCGTCATGATCGCGACCGTGTCGTCGGCTGCAGCGCATCAGGCCAAGTCGCTCAACACGATCAAGTACGCGGCGCTCGTCGCCGATGCGTTCAAGCAAACCTGAGGCATGCCCGTGCGCTGCTCGAGCGTTTGCTCTCGTCGTCAAACCAAACAACAGTGACAGGCAAAGCTGAAGCTCATGTGAACACGCCCTTGGCGCTAAACGAGACAGCTCGACTGTGACTGATCTTGTAGCAGAGCGATCAACACTGTCGTCAATCAAGTCGTTGCGAGTGCACTTGCGTTCGCACAATCAGAGACTCGAGCAGTTCGTCAAGATGCCTCGCTCGATTGATTCGGTGATCTTGTGATCTCGCGTGGTGAAGCAAGACTTCACAGTCGTCCCGCATCGCCAGCGAGAGGAACGACAGCGACGAAGTGGTGCTCGCCCAGAACAGAATACTCTGAGTCCGGCCTTACCGGGTTGACACGTTGCAGATGCCGTGGCCAACGGATTCGATCTACAAGAGCTGCTACTTGCGCTGTCGCTTCGAGGATCGTTGCTGCTGCTGCTGGTGCTCGACGTCTGCACAGCTCGCGTCAGCTCGCGGATCTTGCACTGGTGGTTGCGGCAGCGGACGACTCAGCGGAGCTGGTCGCGGCAAGCCAAAGGCCGAGTGCACGGCACACTGGTAGATGTTGCGTGATGCGTTCGAGTCTCGGTCCCACCACACGTTGCACTGGTCGCAGTGCAGCACATTTCTCGTAGACGACCGCTTGTCGACACCATCCTCCTTGCTCGGATACTCGACTTGCTTGAGCTTGCGGAAGCACCACGCTTGTTGCTCGTTCGCATCAAAGATCGGTCGGACGCCCGAGCATAGAACGCTCGTGCGGAACTCGTCGACGTAGAAGACCGTCGCTCTCTCCGCCAGAGCCAACGTCAAGCCGAGCGCTGGGCTTGTCGGGTGGCCATGCACTCCACCTCTGTTGCGCCAGTCGTCGATGGCAACACACACGCGATCATCCTTCACAGGAGCGATGCGAGTTGCGATCTTGTTCAGAGCGATGCGTGAGAAGCGCGCTTGAGTGAAGCGCCACTTGCGAAAGCCCAACGTCTCGCTAAGCTCCAAGAGCCTCTCGAACGCCTCCCAGAGCTTCACTTGTCGTATGAGGAGCTCCGGCGACGACGACGTCGTCAAAGAAGGCACGGCTGCGATGAGATCGGCGTACTCCGTGTTGCGCTTGCGGTAGTTGTACACGGTTGTAGCGTGGTTCATGCGCGCCATGTGTCGGTACTCGCGCGTGCTGAAGCTGTGTCTCTCACCGTCAACGCGAGCATGGCCGCGCTCTGCGCTTGCGCTTGCGTCGCCGCTTGCGCTTGTTCGTACGAGGTGTGCTGGCCGCTCGGCGCTTCTTGTCAGCTCGCTTCTGTTGCTTGGCTGCTCGTGCCGCTTGCTGCTTCTGCTGCTGAGCCGCTCGCGCTTCTTGCTGCTTCTTCAGTACTTCAAGCTGCTCGTGACGGCGCGGGTCTGAGAGGTCGTATATGTCGTGTATATCGCTGTACGTCGTCGCAAGTGCTCGTGCGCCAGGGTCGACACCGATGACCACAGACGGCTCGTACTCGTCGGGTACGGCGTACGTCTGCATAGTCTGCTTACGAAGCGCTTCTTTCCGGACATCGATCGTCGAGCGTCGACGCTTCAGATGCACGCATGCCGTCACGCCGTCACGCCGTCAGTCGTGATGTACTCCGCGAACTGCCGTCGTGATGTGGTGACGCGATTGAAGTTGAACACTTTATCCCAAGCAGCCTTGCCCTTTGCGTCTTGAGTTGCAGGTGCATGGCCCTTGTCGCCCTTTGCTGAGCACTCCTTGTCGCCGACAATGTGCTCGCTGACGTTCTTGCAGATCTCACCCAGCACGTACTTGTCGATCGCGATGTGAGCAGGCACAAACGATTGTGCTTGTGGCAGCACGCGCAACAGTCGACAACCCCAAGGCGTGTTGGTGGTGCCGTCTGCTTCCATGCGCTCCTCGACCTTGCGCAGAACCGACTGTGTGTGCGCTACGACTTGAGCTGTAGACTGAGAGTGTACGTTCCGGCCGAAGAACAGGACCGCCATCTCTGCGAGCTGTTGATCCTTGTCTCGCCGCGGCCACAAGCCCTTGGAAAGAACAAACGCGACACGAGATGCATCACAGGGCTTGGCATCAGATGCGATGAGGAACGTCTTGATCATGCCTTGTCTTGTGCGTCGAATGTGCTCTCGCGCACAGTTCTCCATCTGACCAGCCAACGCGTTGATCGAGCCACGAAGCGGCGCAGGCTTGATCCTCTCGGCGCCGTCGCCACAGCGCCGACCGGGCATGATACGTGGTGCGTTGCTGCCGCGGTGCTTGTTGTACTCTTCGACAGTCTTCTTAAAGGCGTCGAGGTCACGCTCTCGCTTGCGTAGCTCGGCGAGTTTGCGTGCTCTCGTGGCGTCGTCGTCGTCCTTCTTGACCGCGCTTTGGACGCGAAAGTTCGTTGTGACGTAAGCTACTGCCTGGCAGCATCAGTTGAAGAACCTCCTGTCGAGGTTCGGCAGCATGTTGTCAACGTCGCCTTGCTCGCTGGCACACTTCTCCAGCTGGCGCAGCACGTGCAGCGACGCGAGCTGCCATGCTTCAAAGCGCACGCGGTTGAGCAAGCTCACGCGCTCTTCCACTTGCTTGACAAATGCCCTGGCAAACGCGACGTCGTGATCATCGTCGCCACCTTTGAGAAGAATGCGCTGCCAACGAACGCGCACGGTGCAGCGCGCCAAATCTTCGTCTTGGGAGTCATTGCCACGAGACTCATAGGAATCCGCGCCGTCTCGACGCTTGCCGAGCGCCATGGCGCGACAAAGTCGTCCCTGCGCTGCGTGGTACTGGTCGGCTGGCGCAGCGAGGTACTAAGTGAAACCGAAAGTCCGCCCAGACTCAACCATCCGGCGTTTGTTGCGCGCGTTGCTTCGCGCTCTTGGCGATCTGGATCAGCAGGCTGGCTGGGCATAGAGCACCAGCATTCACACACACGCACATCTGCATGCAAACCCTAGTGCGCCTCGTGTAGTGCAGTGCGCGCGCAATGAGTGTGAGCATGTGTATGTCATGCATGTGGTAGGTGTAGTGGTCGAGCAATGCACGCAGCATTGCGGCACCTGACGATCGACCCGATCGATCGACCAACAAGCTCTTGTCTGGAGCACGAAGGCGTCCACGTGAGTCGAGTCGAGTGAGCGCGTGCACATCGGAGCCGAAGCGTGGGCGCGTGCGCGCGCAAGTGTGTGCCATGCACGAAGCGCTCGTACCGCCGGTCGAGTGCGTGTGTATGTGCGTATCGAGGCGTCCTCGCGACAACATGGCGATGCCATGTCGTCGATGGGTATGTCGTCGGAACCCATCCCTCGCGACGACATGGCGTCGCGATGTCGCGAACTTTCCCCTGATCACTTGGTGCTGGCTCTCTCTCTCCGTGTGCAACACTTGCTGCTGCAACGCAGAGCAAGCAGCCAGCCAGACGGCAATGCGAGTAGAGTCACGACCGACTGGTGCACGCATATCTGCGCAAGGCGGCGCCATTCCCGTTCTCCCACCGACGCGCGCAACGCTGACGCTCTGCCGCTCCTTGTCGGACAACGGACGCCCCACGTCTGCATTCGCGTATCTCCAACGACGACACTGCAGCGTACGCTCTGTGCCATCCAACGTCCATAGCCACTACCGCCTATCCCTCTCGCGCACCAAGCGACGCGTCCAAGCTCGTTGTCGACCATGACGCACCGCACGCTCCTGCTGCAGGCCGCCGCCGCGCTCCTCGCCTTTGCGACGCACGATGCGAGCGCGTTCAACGTGAACGTGATCAACCGCTGCGAAAAGACCATTGACCTCGCGCAGGTCGACCCGAGCGGCGTCAAGATGCAGTCGCTCGCGCCAGGCGCGACGACCACGCGCACGTTCCCTCCCGGCTCGGGCTCGCACGTGCTCAAGGCTGGCGCCGGTGCGCAAGCCACTCGTACGTTTTTGTTTATGGTCTTTACTGCTGCTGTCGCTGCTGCGAGTGTGACGCCATCAAGACAAAGCCGAGAGCTGACCCACGCTTGCCTTGTACGTTGCGACTGTGTGTAGTGGCCGAGTTCTCGGGCGAAGGCGGCAAGGCGTGGTACGACATCAGTATCATCCCCACGGGTCCCAAGAGCGGCGTACGTTTGCTCGCATGCGCATGTGGAGTGTGTGTCTTCTTAGATATCGGTGTCTCGTTGACACGACGTTCACGTGCTCTTGTGCTTCTCTTGCTCTGTCATATCACTAGCCGGAGTACTGCCCGAGCCTCTCGGCATGCAAGGCGCTGACTGGCGGCGTCGGCTTCAACGAGCCGATGCAGATCGCTCCGAAGAGCCCGGACGGCGCACGCTGCGTCGTGCTCACGTGCTTGGCCGATGGCTGCGCGGATGGGTACCAGTTCCCGAAGGACGACACGAAGACGCACGTGTGCCCGCTCAGCACGGACTTTGATCTGACGTTCTGCCCAGGCGGCAAGGGCGGCGAGACGCCAGCGCCGACGCCGCCACCGACGCCTGCCCCAACGCCAGCGCCGACGCCAGCGCCGACTCAGGCACCAACTCCGACACCGACGCCACCGCCACAATCGATCGAAGAGCGTGGCGCGATCGACGCATCGAACTCGAGCAGCCACAGCGGCGAGACTGGTCTCGCTTCGACGAAGAAGCCGACGCTCCTGGGCAACCCTGAGAGCGAGGTTGCGGGCGAGGCCGACGTCCCAGTGACAGTCGCGCCAGTCGCTGCAGCGAACAGCGGCGTCGTGACGGCTGCGGGCGTTGCGACTGAAGCGCCGACGAACGAGATTAGCGTGCAGAACGTCGAGACGAGCGCTGGCGCGGGCGCCGGCGTGTACGTCGTCGGTATCATGTGCGCCGTCGCGATGGTCGCAGGCACGGCGATTGTCGCAGTGCGCCGAAAGAAGGCGCAGCTCGACGCGCTCGAGTCGAAGACGCCGCGTCCGACGACGACGCTCGCAGGCGGTGGTGCGTGCATCATGATCACGCCGAACAACAACAACAACAATGTGAGCGTGCTGTAAGCAGCCGCTACAGACGCCTGCGAGTGTCAGCGCAGCGCCACGCCCAGCACGTGGCGTCTGTGCCGCACGTCTGCAGCGCTCGTGCGAGTTAGTGTTCACAGCAGAGACGCTCGCGTTTGCAGCGTCATCGGTACCGTGCTACGAACGAGCCGAGACAAGCGAGTAAGCGAACGAAAGGAGCCACGAGAGCTGTGGAAACAACGAGCTGTGCTGTGTGTTTGTGATAGTGCGCTCGCTTTGTAGTCCCGTTCATCGAGCAATTGGTGGTTGTTTCGACCTGCTCCACCTAGCGACGTCGAGCAGCTCTGCAGATCGACATCGCGTGCGCGCCGCGCCGCATTCGACGAGAGACAAACACACAGGTCGGACGGATGCATGTCATGCAAGTCCTCGTCGCTAACGGATGGTCGTCGTCTTCTTTCTCGTCGGCAAGCGTGCCTGTTGGGCGGACCAGCAGCGAGGTCGCTCACTCTTGCTGTGATAGTCTTCTTCCTCGTCGGCGGCGGTGAGTGTCTGCCTGTTGGTCTGACTGCCTGCTGGAGGATACAGGTTCAACTTCGACACGACGCCGCTCAAGAAAGCCAGTGCGCCCAAGCGAGGATGGACGAGTGCGCGTGTCACCGACGAACATCGCGACTGCTGCTGAGTGTTGCTGCTACTGCGTTGCGGCTCCGATACTGCTTGCTGTGTGTGTGAGACTCGCGATTGCTCACGCGACCAGACGGCGGCGCTAAGGCATGCAACACTCACCCACTGCGATCGGCAACATCGCTCGACGCGCCGACGCTCGCGATGCAGTGCACTCGCATTCCTAAACAGGCAGACCACAGGCGAGCCAGTTACCTCTGCTACAGCAACAGCACCAGCTTCTCGTGAGCACTAGAAGCACAGGCGCTCGCAGCAGCAGCATCTCCAACAACAACAGCAGCAGCAGCGAACGCATCGATCACCGGCAGCATGTGGCGCGCGCTTTCCCACGCAGTCGCAGCGACTGCGCTCCTGCAGGTGAGCAGCAACATCGGCGCGGCGAGCGGCTTCCAGGTCTCGCTCACGAACAAGTGCAACGAGCCAGTCGAGATGTGGCACGTCGTCGAGGGCAGCGAGCGCATGGAGGTCATCGGAGTGGGCAAGTCCACGTCGCGCACGCTCAGCGACGGCTCGCCCTCGAACGTCTTCAAGAAGGGGCGCGGCGCCCAAGCCACTTGTGCGTACTTTGCTCCAGTCATGCAGCGATCGCGTCCTGCACGTGACACACGCGATGGTCGTTCTGACGTCACGTCATGTTGACATGCTGTGTGTGTGAACGAATGAATGGGCAGTGGCCGAGATCTCTGGCGCGCGCGGCATGGTCTGGTACGACATCAGCATCATCCCGACCGGTCCTAAGAGCGGCGTACGTTCCCTGCTTCTGCTTCTACTATCGCTCGCAGCAGCGTGACACCGCACTGCGTGCTGCTCGCTGAGAGAGCCCACGAAGACTGTCCACTCACATGCACGCGCGCTCTCTCTCGCACACTCATGGCATCCATTGATGCAGCCCGAGTACTGCCCGAACCTTGGTGCATGCAAGGCGCTGACTGGCGGCGTCGGCTTCAACGTCCCGATGCAGATCGTCCCGAGCAAGTCGAACGGCGGACGCTGCACGACGCTTTCGTGCTTCGCGGACGGCTGCAACGACGCGTACCAGTTCCCAAAGGATGACGGCAAGACGCACGTGTGCCCAGGCGGCACGAACCTCGAGATCGTGTTCTGCCCAGGCGGCACTGGCGGCCAAACGGCTGCACCCGCGACGCCGAACCCGACGCCGAAGCCGACGCCAAGCCCGACACCGAGCCCAACGCCAACGGCGACTCAGACGCCGACGCCCACTCCGACGTCGAGCGGAAGCGAAGAGCGTGGCATGCTGGACGGGAACTCGAGCAGCCATAGCAATGTTGCGGGCGTGGACGCCGGGCGCTTGAAGCTCGACATCTCGACCATTGAGAGCGAAGTTGCAGGAGATGCAGACTCATTGCTGCGCACGGGCGCGGCGACTGAAGCACCCGTCGTGGTCGCTGGCGGGGACAAGGCGAGCACGGATGCAGGCGTGACCGAAGTGTCGACGCAGTCGAATGTCGAGGACACCACCGGCGCTGAGGTGTATGTGCTCACGATCCTTGGTGGCGTGGGCATGGTGGCGGTCGTGGCGATCGTCGTGGTGCGCAAGAAGAAGCAGATGCTGGACAACGAGAACATCAAGACGCCGCGCGACCGCGCGATGACAGCAGCGGCAGCGCTCCGCATGCTCACGACGCCAAAGGATAACGTCACGGTGCTGTAAGTACCGGAGCACATGCGTGTGGGACCGAGCGAGTGCATTAGAGAGAGGAGGCCGCGGCGCACGAGACGCAGTGCGGCGTAGCCTTTCAGTTTGCGTAAAGAGACCGAACGCCGCGCGAGTGCGTCTTGTGCGATTGATTCATCCGTTCGGTGGCGTTGTCTGTTGGACCAACAGTGTTCGCGCTGCTGAGCAGAGCGATCAGCTCGCGCGCGTCTTGAGTTCGATTCTGTGTGAAGACACCAGTGCTCAGTCTCGAGAGCGAACCCCAAGCATCCTTCGTCCGAGTACTCTGCTGTACTCCAGCGCTCGCTCACCTTCTCGCAGCGTACGCACACGCGCGACGCTGAGCTCGTTCCGCATATACAGACGCGTCGGTGAGTTCTGTGCGCAGTGGTCCTACACCTGCTCCGTCGAGTCAGTCCAGGCGCGTGTGGGTGGGCAAAGGGATGATAGAGTGGCGGGCTGTGTTGCCCTCGTAGTGCCACTCGCTGCTGCTGGTCCAGCGAGTCTCTGTGTGTCTGTGTCTCGCGCGCGAGCAGCGGCAGCAGCAAGAGGAGGAGGAGGAAAAGAGGAGCGAGTCTCTTTGCTTCGACGTGACGCTGGGAACCCTCTTTGTCGTCGCCAAGGACACACACACACATGCGCGCGCGGAGAGATCAGCACCGACCGACCTCGACACTTTCCGTTTGGCCGCGTACCTCGCACGACCAAGCCAGACTGAACAGAGCTCCCGACGTCTGCGGTCCTCTCTCACGCACGACCTGCAGCGTATTCCTAGTCTCTTCGGCACTCATACACACAGGTTCTCCTCGCAGCAACGCCAGGAGCGATACCCAAGCGACCGACGCGAAACATGGTCTGTCGCGCACTCATGCTCACAGCCACGGCACTCGCGCTTCTTGCGAGCACCACCACGAGCTTCAACGTCTTCGTGCTCAACCGCTGCAACAACGACATCCTGCTCGCGCACGTGTCCGAGGAGCACGGCGTTCGGACCCAGATGCTTGGTGTCGGCAAGACGGCCGTGGAGGAAATCCCGACCGGCTCGCCGTCGCACGTGCTCAAGGCAGGCGTTGGCGCGCAGGCAACACGTACGTCTCTGACAGACATCCTTGTGGGGCGTCCATGTCGGCTCTCTCTCTCGCATGCGTTTGCTTCCTTGGCAGTCAGACGAACCTAGGTACTGACGGGCTGTGCTGTGCTGTGCTGTTGTTGCTGCTGCTGCTGCAGTCGCCGAGTTCTCCGGCAAAGACGGTATTTGGTTCGACATCAGCATCATCCCCACGGGCCCCAAGAGCGGCGTACGTTGCCTTCGTGGCTCGAACATTGTGGTGAAGCGCGAGAAAGCGTCGCGCCATGCAGTCGATGACTCATGACTCACTGTGGTTCCTTCTGACGCTGCTTGTTGTATCAGCCGGACTACTGCTTGACGCTCGAGGCGTGCAAAGTGCACACTGGCGGCGTGGGCTTCAACTACCCCATGCAGATCGCGCCGCGGAAGACTGACAGCGACCGCTGCCGCACGCTCACGTGCATGGCCGACGGCTGCAACGATGCGTATCAGCACCCCACGGACGACGACAAGACACACTCGTGTCTGCACCAGACAGACTTTGATCTGACGTTCTGTCCAGGCGGGACCGGTGGACTCACGCCAACGCCAATTCCGACGCCAAGCCCAACGCCGACGCCGACTCCGACACCAACACCAACACCAACTCCGACGCCAACGCCTCTCGCGAACGAAGTGAGCGGCAGTCAGGACTTGCAGGAGGCTGGCGCTCGTCTCAAGGCAACAGCAGAAGTCGCAGGAGATGCGGATTCGTTGCTGCGCGCGGGCGTCGTGACGATCGCTCCGGTCGTCGAAGTGGGCGGTGGCAAGACCACTAACGCTGACGCCGGCGTGACTGAAGTGTCGACGCAGTCGAATGTCGAGGACACCACCGGCGCTGAGGTGTATGTGCTCACGATCCTTGGTGGCGTGGGCATGGTGGCGGTCGTGGCGATCGTCGTGGTGCGCAAGAAGAAGCAGCAGCTCGACGACCTCAACGCCAAGACGCCGCGCGACCGCGCGATGACGACGGGCGGCGCGCTTTCGATCCTCGTCACACCTCGGGACGAGATCTCGGTGCTCTAAGCGTCTCCAACGCGCCGTCTTGAAGCCTCGGTCGCTCGCTGTCTCCGTCTCTGCGCGCCGAACGAAGGCGAGCGCAGAGCGGCGAGCCAACCGCTATTCCTGTTCGTGTGTCTCTTGCTCTTTAGGCTGGGGCGAGTGCGTTAGTGTGCGTGCGTCACGTGTTGCAGCAGCGTTGACAATGTCGAGCGTCTGCCGTCAGTCGTTGCGCACGAGCAAGTGGTTGTCAGCGCGTTGTTGTTGTGTTCATTGCCTGCGCGAACGAGCGGATCGATTGCAGAAGGAAGGATACTCCATCGCTTGAGCGAGTGATCGAGTGACCGAGTGCAGACAGCAGTGGCAGCAGTAGTGACAGCCAGCAGTCCGGCTCTCTTGCTCGTGACTGACAGACACGACACGAGCGAGTGAGTGTCTGCAAGTGGCGGGCGCATGAAGCAACATACTGTTCGTTCGTCCAAAGTCCAAAGACGCACTTGGTGCGCGCGCGGCGACAGACAGCGTCGCCGTCGCTGGGCGAGCGTTGTGTGGTGCGGCATAGCGAAACGCATCCTCGCGACTGACAAACACGACGGTCGCGCATGGCGATCGTTGCGCGTCCCCATCATCATCATCATCGTCGTCGTCATCTTTGTCAGGACACACACGAATGTTGTGAGAGGGATGCTGCTTGAGCTCGAACTCGAACTGGTGCGCCACCAAGAGCCATCTCTCTCGAGCGAGCAAGTTTGCGAGCGAAATGAGGAGAGCGAGAGATGGAGAGGAGACGGACTGGAGTCGTCGACGTCGTCGTTGACAGGAGTCTCACTCAAAGCTCGTCATGTCGATTGACATGTGTCAACGCATGTCATGCGGCAGCGGCGGCGTCTCGAAGATACTCGACCGCATGGGACCTCATGCCTCTCAAGACACAACAACAACAACAACAGCAACAGCAACAGCAACACTGACAAGGCGCGCATGCAGGCAGAGCAGATCAGCAACGTCGTGCCGCGCTTGATTCCTCGATCTCTCGCGCGCGCCATCTTCAACACAGCAAACATGGTCGAGTGAGCGTGAAATTTACGAGGGTAGCGACTGCCAGCTGTTGCTGCTTGTTTGCTTGTTCTGCTTGCGCATCACGATGGAAACAGATCGGCGGCGCGGACGGACGAGAGTCCTCGTAAACATGAACGCGTGTGTGCATGTGCTCGAGTTGGTTTGCCAATTTGAAAGCAGTCAAGCACAACGAGTCTCTCCCTTGTCTGTCTGCCGATCATGGCCATGGTCATGAGCGAGAGCACATGGTCGAGCAACACACGACGGCAGCGCGATCTTGTCGAGGACACCACTCACACACACAAGACACCTGCAAAGCACAAGCACAACATGCGAGCGAGAGAGAGCGCTTGCCATCGCGCGATCAGTGCGCTTTTGAGCTCAGCGCGAGTTGCCAGCTGGCGCACAGAGCCGGGGCGACGACAGACGCGCGGCTGTTCTGTAAAACAGCGGGCTCCCTCGATTTCGTCACTACCGCGCGCTCACGTTGTGCACGCACACTTGTCAGGCTTCTCTTTGTCACCGCACACGCCGCGAAATGTGGAGTGGCTCCGCTCGCTCATTCCCCGTCTCGCCGCCTCATCGCCGCCATCGCCGCGTTCGCTGTTGTTGTTGCTGCGCGCGAGCTTCTTGACGCTCGACACTCGTTGTTGTTGTCGTTGCGAATGCGCATGCAGATGAGCGAGCACCCGGCCGGCGCCTCTGCTGCTGCTGCTGCTGGCACCATGGAGCACAAGCACTTCGACCCGTTCTCGCAGCACCCGCACCACGCGCAGATGCAGCTCCACTTGCTCCCACCGCCGCCCATGCACCAGCAGCACCAGCAGCACCACCTCGCGCACCACAGCGGCACGTTCCAGTGGCACCACATCGACCATACCGCCAGCAAGCGGCAGTACGAGCCGCAGGACTTTGACGACCAGGACGGCCACGGACTGCACGACCAGGACGACGACTACGACAACGACAACGACGAGAACGACAACGACAACGACAACGACAGCAACACGCGCGGCTCAGGTGCAAGCGACGCGTACACTGCGACGCACCCGTCGTCTCTCATGGCGCCGAGCTCGTCGCTGCTGACGCTCGGACTGCCGGCGACGAGCGGCAAGGCGCCGCGCAAGACCAAGCGCGAGATCTTTGAGTGCCCCGAGGTGCACTGCGGCAAGGTATTCCCGCGATCCTTCGCGCTGCGGCGTCACATGCGCATCCACACAGGCAACAAACCGTACGCGTGCGATCATGAGGGCTGCTCGCAGAAGTTCAACACGTCGGGGAACCTGAGCCGCCACAAGCGCATCCACAGCGGCGAGCGGCCGTACCCGTGCGTGTACGCGAGCTGCGGCAAGCGCTTCAACACGAGCACGAAGCTCAAGCGCCACATGCGCATCCACTTCCCCGACGGCCAGAACCTCTTCCAGTGCGCCGAGCCCGCGTGCGCTTGGGCGTGCGACAACTACAAGGAGTACGTCACGCACCAGCGGCTGCACGGCAGCGTCGCGGACGAAGGCGCCGCCGCGCCAGCGCGCGAGAGCAAGGTCGCAGTCCCTGCTGCCACGGCGCGCAAGCCGACCAAGTCCAGAGTGGCGAACGCTGCAGTCAAGACGTCTGCCGCAGACGATGTCGCGGTCGACGGGCACTCGGACACAATGCACTTCCATGCGCAGCAGAACGCGATGGCGATCGCACCACCAGCCTACAGCCGCCGCTCGCCAGAGTTCCTGAGCCACCAGCACGTGCACGTGCCGCAGCACTCGACGTCATCGGACGGTGTGCACTACGGAGAGCGCGAGTTCGACGCGCGTCGGTCGCTCGGCCACACGTTCGACCTGCGCGAGCACAGTCGCGAGAGCGAGCACCAGCACCACCAACACCTCTACAACGGCAGCGCTGGCGGCAGTCTGCACGAGCGCGATCTGGACCTGGAGCACGAGTACGAGAGCAGCGAGCTGTCGCACAGCCAGTCGCACCACCACCACCACCAGGAGCAGCACTTTCACCACCACCAGGAGCAGCACTTTCACCACCACCAGCACCACGCGCGACGCGACGTCAAGCACGACGAGCGTCCGCGTCTGCCGTTCCCGACGCAGTCGTTCCCGTCCGAGTCGTCGTTCCACCACAGCCACCACAGCCACCTCCATGCGCCGCCGCACCACGCGCCACCGCACCACGCGCCGCCGATGTCGCACCGCCCTGCGTACTTTGAACACTCAGGGTACGGTGGCGGCAGCAGCAGTGGCGGCAGCAGCGCGTACGGTTCGTATATGCGCGGTCCGCACGACGGGTACGCGAGTTCGCACCACCAGCAGCACTCGAGCAGCAGCAGCGGCGAACCGCAGTATGAGAGCCACTACGGCGACTCGGGCCGCCACAGCGAAGACTCGAGCAGCTACGAGTCGCCGGTGAACGCGCGCGCGTCGCATGTCTCAGAGGATGTCAAGTACGCGGCGTACGCAGCTGCAGGCATCACGCCGACGCCCGAGTTCACAGGCGAAGAGCTCAGTGCGGTGCTCGAGCTCATGAAGGATTCGTGAGCGACGTCGGCCAGACAGACAGAAGGTTGCGTGGATGGATCGATGGATGTAGTCGTAGGTCAGATGTCGTTCGTGGGTTGGAGAGTCGACGCGCTTGTAAGTTGTAAATTATGCAGAGCGGACGCTCCATTCACTACACGAGACGCCTCGGTTCAGTCAGTCGATGATGTCTTGCGGTAACAGTCAGAGCAAGAGGACAATGTCAGTGGACGAGCGTCTCGAGGCGCTCGTTGCTTCAGCTGCTGTCGCAGTAGTCGTCACACAAGCGAGCGCATCTCGCGCTGCCCGTCCCACTGGCACACACTTGCACACGAACGAACAGATGCGTCAGACGCACGTGCCTCAAAGGCGTGACGTCGTCGAGCTCCATTGAGGAGGTCGTTTAAGCTCGCATTATCTGGACCAAAGCAGATCGAGCACTTCTAGCGTTGGTGGCTTGGGAGTAGATGAGCACCACCATCTAGTCTTTCATGCACAACGTCGCTGTCTCCGTCAGAGTCTCAATGTGACCATCGTCACACTGCCTTGCGCTCAACTTTGCTTTCCACACTCCGATGCCCGCGACTTGAAGCGAAACAAGATCGACGAACGTCGTGTCGATGGTCAAGCTGTCCGTGCGCGCGGCTCATTCGACAGAGCCAAGCGCATTCGATCAATGCGCACCGAGCAAGCAGTACAGTTACGTGTCGTCATCCAGCACTTCCGGTTGTATGTCGTCGAGATCAAGCCCACATATTCAAAATCCACGTGCTCTCGCTTACTCTCACCGCCCGCGCGAGACGCACAGCGTGCTAGACCGGTAGTCATCGTCTTCTTCGTCGTCGTCTTCGGTGTCGTTGACAGGTGCGACCTCCACACCAACACCGACACAAGCGAAAGATTCGAGCCGCTCTCTTGCGCGGTACTAGCACTAGCAGTAGACTACTCGTACGCGTGTGCTGCTGCTACTTTGAGCGAGACTAGCTGTGTCTCGATATGTCAATGCGTTCGATCGATCGAGCTGGTCAAGGTCAATTCAGGACAACGCGAGAGAATGCATACATGTACCCTATCCTGACTACACCGATCCATGCAACGTCTTTCGCTTCTTCGCCCCTTGCTTGACGTCTTTCGCGCCAAGTCTGTGCTTGATCTTCGCAATGTCGGCCTTCGTCACCCGCGCCACGTCGGTACGCGCGAGCCACTTCGTCCTGAACCTCTCTTCGAGTTCGAGCGCGCTCGTGCTGCGTCTGTCTTCGATCCCGACTTCAACGTTGTTCGCTCGTCCGTTGGCACTGTAGTTCACGCTGCGACGAACACGATACTGCTGTCAACCTTCACGCCAGCCTCGAACATTCGCACGATGGCAGCGTCGCTCGTCAATCCGTTCTCACTTGCTTGCTTCCCATCTAGGATGATGCGTGCGTCGAGAGGCTTTGGCACTGTGGGGAGTGGGTCGAGAGGGGCGCTTATGCTGCCGTGTGCGTCCTTGATGGCCTTCTTCGCGTCCTTGATTGCCTTCTTCGATGCGTCCATTGCTGCGACGACAGCATCAGTAGCTTGAGAGTCGCACGAAATGTACATGGCACAGTACAGAGTCTGCTTCGCGGCGCGCATGCTCTCGTAGATCAATCTGCTACTTGCGGCCGATGTGTCTTGGTCATCGAACCACAAGTAGCGGATCGCAGCCGACAGATCGAGGCAACTGAACAGCTCCTCGAGAGCTTGGCGAGGACCGTGCTTGGGTCTGTGTCTTGTTCGTTGTGCTCGTCTGTGTCTACAAGACACTGTCTTGTGGCTTGTGTTGCTTGTGCTGTGCGAACTTTTGCTTGTATCGGTGGCAGCGCCGGGCCAGTGTGGTGTACAGTAGTTGAGTCCAAATGCTACTGCAACGAGCTTCAGGCTGCACGCGAGTGCGACGACGAGATGTAGTGCGCGTTCCCAAAGCGCGTCGTTCGTTGTTAGTAGTTGCTTGATTGCTGCTCGTGGTGCTTCGCTGTGCTCAGCTTGAGCTGCTGCTGGTGCTTCGTTGGCTTGAGCAGCTTTGAGTGCTTCGAGTCCGCCAAACTCGTCGTGCAGCCGTGTCTTCGACACGGTCGCGTCTTCGATACGAGTTACTAGTACGCAGTCGTCCGAGCGCTATCTGCACCGACGACGTCGAGCTGCTCACAGATGTCCTCATTCGACTCCAGCATGCGAGCGATTGTGAGATGTCGAGCTCCGTCTGAACGAGCCGTAGGATGCAGGATGCAGCTCACATTGCCATGTGATGTCGTCCGTGCCTGAGTAGGTTGTGCGAGCGACACTGGATGTGTGCTGGTGTACAGCAGCGCATCAACGTCAGAGCTCTCTCTCTGATGGCGCTGTAAGTTGAAGGCATCGGATGTATGTCTGTCGCCTCCAGCTCTGCTCTCTGAGCCGCTCAAGCAATCTCAGGTGATCCCCTCGATCGGTGCGGAGCGACCAGTGCGAGTGCTGCTTGGCAATGGCGCGCTCGGAGCCTTCCGGTGCAGTGACGTCCGCTGTTGTCATGGCTGCAGGCAGCAGCATCGAGTAAGCGGCGGTGAGACTGAGAGTCTCCTCTCGCTCTCTTTGCGTCGCACCCACCACTGCAGGCTCAGGCACAGCCTCGAGCGAGCGAGCGCTCGTCGCATCAGCGCCGAGCAGTTTGCACCTTGCGCATTCGTCATTCATCGTCACTCATTCATCCAATCCGTCCTGCCTGTGCGCGCGAGCGAGTGCAAGCTCTTGACGCGAGTGGGTGTGCAGCGCAAGGACGCCGTGTTTGCTCATGAGCAAGCGCAGCGATCTGGGGACAGTCTCGCTCCATCTGTGTGGATCTGTGTGGGTGTGCAGCGGCAAGACGCAAGCAAGTAGAGGCTGCTGTTCGCGGCAGCCGCGGTCCGTCGGTCTTGTGCTCTTGTGCTCACTGCTTGGCTTTGCTCGGACGCGCTCTCTCTCGAGCCCCCAAGAGCACACGTTGGACGACGCGGTTGCTGTTGCCTGCTGGTGCCAGTCGACGAATCTGGTCGTCGTTGCGCGCGCATCGAGTCGAGTCTGGCTGTCACGCGCCGAGGAGCGAAGAGGTGCGAGCGAGGACAGTCGAGGACGTGAATCCTCGTGTGGTCTGTCTCTGTCTGTCTCTCGCGAGAGTCGCGATCTCGCATCGTGACTCGCGCGGGCTGTAAGCAGGCGACTCGCTCCAGTGTTGCAGGCAGCGAGGATTGCTGCCTGCTGCAAGAGGATGGCAAGGATGACAACGAGCTGCAGGTGACAGGTCCACTCGGTCGTCTTGGTCTTGCTCTGTTGCGGCGGCGGCTGGACCGACACGCACGTGTGTGTAGGCAAGCGCGAGTGAGCATTCACGGCGCGTCGACATGGAGACGAGGCCGCGTGCAGGTCGGGAAGAGCTGCGGCGACGACGTCGGCGAGCGCATCGAGACTCGAGTCTGCGTGGTGGATTTTTGTCCACCCTTCCTCGCTCGCTGGAGCTCTCGCTGGAGCTCCGTTGTGACAACAGCGACAGTGGACGGCGCGCCACACACACACACACACACACACCTGCATCCGTCCGATCCATCGTCTGTGATTTGTTTGTTTGTTTGGTTGGTTGGTTGTCTGGGTGGGTGGGTGAGTGTCGGCGAGTTGATTGAGGCGGCAAATCGTCATGTGCTGCTAGCCAGCTCGCTCTCTTTGCTCTCTTTGCTCTCTTTGCTCTCTCGAGAAGACAAGCAACAACAGCACATGTGCTCCAATGCGCGCTGCTGTCACTCCACCACGTCACCAACGCACACACACACGCACACAAGCAAAGCAAAGCAAGGTCAGTCAGTCAGTCAGTCAGTCGGCCAGTCACTCAAGTGTGATCGCGCAGCAGAGCTGTCGACTGGCCGGTCTCTGCGCGTGCGCAGAAGCTGCGGCCTGCCAACGAATAGAGTGGGACGCTGTCAGACAAGCTGCCACTCTCTCGCACACACACACACACACACGCGCGCTCAACACGCGAGCAAGCATTGGCTTTGGCTTAGACTCTTGCTTTGGCGCCGCAACCGAGACCCATGCTTGCTCGCGCACATGTGCTGCTGCTCCTGTCCGATCTAGGGTTTCACAACAAGCACAGCACAAGCACAGCACAACAAGCAAGCACACACGGTTTACCAACCCTGCAAGAGGCTGCAATCACGCGCTCTCTGATCCAGTTCGTGCACCTTCTCGGTCCCTCGCGAGCCGCAGCGCGGCTCATCTCCATCATCACGGCCGATCATCACTTCCTGGCAAAAGGCTCGCGCTCAGTATGACGGCCAGTCCAGCTGGCGGGAGCGAGCGAGCGAGTGCGCGTGAGGGATCCATGCGCATCGCAGCGCGCCAAGCGTGTGCGAGCGAAGCGCAAACAAAAGCAGACAAGCAGACAAGCGAGCAGGAAACCAAGACAAGGCAAGGCAAAAGCAACAAGCAAAACAAGCAAGCAAGACACTCGAGACATTCGCGAATTCCCAGCGCAGCGCGCACGTCGCGCAAGAACGCCCACACTCCTTCACATCTTCACATTTGCACACACACACATCTTCACAGCACACATGACGAGCACCTCGAGTCCGACACGGCCGAGCGAGGCGCAGCAGCCGCAGCAGGCACCGACGCTCACGCCGGTCGCATCGGTCGGCAACGAGGACCAGACAAAGGAGATCGCGCCGTTCCTGCGGTCGCTGCGGCGCATGCTCGACCGCGAGAGCGACGCGATCCTGTGCTGGACGCCGGACGGCCGCGCGTTCGAGATCCACGACATGGAGGTCATGACGTCGTACATCCTGCCCAAGTACTTCAAGCACGCCAAGTACACGAGCTTCCAGCGCCAGCTCAACTACTTTAACTTCCGCAAGTGGACCAAGTCCCGCGCGGTCGTGTGCACGTTCTCGAACGCGTTCTTCGTGCGTGACCAACCGGACCTGACATGGCGCATCACGCGCAAGCGCGGCCTGAGCGACGCCAAAAACGCCAGCAACACGAACAACACGGACGGCGGTGCGAGTCCAAGTCCGCGATCGCCCAAGCCGCGCGCGTCGTCGACATCCGGCGCCGTCAGCTCCAGCTCAACCACTGCTGGAGCCGCCACTGGAGCCGTGCCAAAGCCTGCGGCTCTGAAGCGCGAGACGTCCGGGAGCAAGCGCAAAGCCACCAGCACGCCCACGAGCGCACGCAAGATCGCAAAGGTGGCGCCCGTGAAGCCAGAGGCGCTCTCTAGCGCTGAATCGAGCGTCGAGTCGCTCGAGTGGGTCGACACGCTGTACCCTTCGCTCGAGGCGCTCGAGGCGGAGTGCAGCGTGAGCGCGTCGCCAGCACCAGTGAGTCCAGTGGCGTCGCCGCTGACCAACGGCGACATCAACATCGCGAGCATCGTGGTGCCAGCGCCAACACTGGGCAGCAGCTTCCAGTACAGCCCGCCGAGCCTCGAGAGCGGCGCGTACAGCAGCTACAGCAACTACGACGGCAGCGGGAGCTACTACAGCGAGCAAGTGGCGTACTCGTGGCCGCAGTACTCGCCGACAGTCGAGGACGGCAACCGGTTCCGTCCGGCGGCGTCGTACTTTGCGCCGACGGTCGTGCAGACGAGCTGCGTGGCGCTGTAGAGCGCAGACTTGCTGGCCACCTCACCGCGCTGGTGGCTGCTTGTCTCGCGCGTGCCGCGTCACAGCGACGTCGAGCCGATCGACTGGCCGAGACCTGACGAAGCCGCGTGCGCTCCCCTATTTATCTCAACCATCACAACTGGCAGCGCGCGCCGCCGTCGCCGTCGCCAGTCCTCCGCCGCCCAGCTGCACCCATGCAGCGCTCGTCTGTCCGAGCGAGCAAGCAAGCACTCTGTCGCTGACTTGTCTGTAGTCAATGTCACTGTCGTCGTTCTCAAAGTACCAACCAAACCTAATGAACTCAAGTTGTCTTTCGCTTGCTCGTCAAGTGCTCGACCGAACCGATACGATCGGAACCAAGTCAACCCGAGCACCTGCCACAAAACACACACACACACATGCGACTCGACTGACCTCGTGTGGTTCTCGAACTTGGTCCGTCGCACATGCGGAAAGCGCGATGTCCAGTTCGGTCGCGGCTGCTTCAGGCGAGAGCTCAAGTCTGCGGACGAGCGCGCGCGCGTACCGTAGACGCCGAAATCGCATCGCACCCGACGACGCAGCTGCGCGATGCGCGCGAGAGTGGGACCCGCGACCGCGACACGATCCTCGCACCTCGATCGTGTGGCGCAGCGCTGCCCGCGCTGATTTGCGGATCGCATCGCGCGCGTCGAGTTCTGCAGTCGAGCTCGCCGAGAAGCAATGCGCGCGCTGTAATCCGAGCACGCCCGACGCGACACCAACACCAGCATCGCCGCATTGCTAGCCGCAACACGCTCTCGCTCTTGCGCGAGAATGAGAACGACAGAGAGCACGGCGCTCCAACGACAACGACAACAACATGGCGCTCTCCGCAGACAAACCTTGCTGGATCTCGACCGATCGCGCTGGTCGCAATCGCCAGTCGTGCAAACATGCGCTGCCGCCGATCACGCTGCGCGCCGCAATCGCGCTGCGACTCGTTGAGCTGCTGCTGCTCCAAATGAGATCAGCTGGATCCGCATGCGAGCAGCAAGTGTGTGCTTTGTGCTTGCCATGCAACAAGCGAACAACAAGTGCTTGAGCAAGAGCTTCAGCAAGCAAAGCAAAGACAAACATACGAGTGGACAGATCAGGCAAGAGGCTCTGTTGGTTGCTTCATACGCTCATGGGCGTGGCGGATCGCTCCGCGCTCGACTATCACACACACACACACACACATTGATACACACAGAGAGAAAGAGAGGCTACACGGACACTACTACAACTGGGCGCGACAGCTCCGGCGCAGCGTGCACGCGAGGTGCGCCGCGCCAGGAGCGACGGGAATAAAATAGGAGGAGTACGCGCGCTGCTGCGCTCTAGAGCCGCAGCGCGTACGAGCCCCAGCTCGGGAGCGGCTCGCAGTACGGCGGATCGGTGTGCATGCCCGGCTGCGCACTCGCTGTTGCTGCTGCTGGCGCGAGTGCTGGCGCGTCGAACTCGCTCTTCATCGAAGCGCCGTTGAGCGACGAGTAGAGCGTGTCGACCCAGTCGAGCTCGATCGGCTCGTGCAAGCACACGTCGTGGTTGTCGTACGGCGTCGGGAAAGTCAGCGCCGAGCTGTACACCTCGGTCGGCGACGCAAAGTTGTACATGAGGTGGCTGCTGTCGTTGCTCGGGCTGTCAGCTGCCGGCGGGAGCTTGATCGACATGTCTGAGACCAAGAGCTCGGCACTCGGCTGCGGCGTCTTAGCACGCTTGGGTTTCCGCGCCGCGGCCGCACCAGCTGCAGCACTGCTGTTCTGCATCGCCTTGACGTGTCCCGGCACCGACTTCTTGCGGTTGATGCGCCACGAGAGCCCCGGCTGGTCGCGCACAAAGTGCGGGTTCGAGAACGTGCACACGACGGCCTTGGACTTGGTCCACTTGCGGAAGTTAAAGTAGTTGAGCTGGCGCTGGAAGCTCGTGTACTTGGCGTGCTTGAAGTACTTGGGCAGCACCACGGCGCTCATCTGCTCCATGTCGAGGATCTCGAACGCGCGACCGTCGCGCGTCCAGCGCAGGATCTCTGGGCTCTCGGTCTCGAGGATCGTGCGGAGGTTCTTGAGGAACGGTGCCACCTCGCGCGCCTTGGCCGTGCCGGTCGACGCAGCGTCTTCGAAGCGCGACGGCGACAGCGGCGACGCAATCGGGAGCTGCAGACTCTCCGTGTTCATCGTTGACAAGGTATGTGTGCGCGAGCGTGTGCGTGTGCGAGCAACAGAGAGAGAGAGCGAGCGAGGTGAGCGCGTGCACGCAAATCGAGGACTGGAGTGACCGGAGCGCCGGCTTCGCGCGCTGTTCAAGCTGCCATCGCCGCCGCCACGACAACAAAGACAGCGACCGCGACGACTGCTGCTGCGGGAAGCACGCACGTCGCCTGCACTGGCCACATTGGAAGTGACCTCCTCAGTGCGTGCGCCTCGCTTACGTCTTACTTTGTGCGAATGTTCGCGCGTTCTGACAGTACATCAAGTCATGTTGCGCCTGATCGCGTGAAGCGCACACAACCAGATGCCGCCCACCGTTGACGCTCAGCGCCAGGTTTAACGTCGAGTGTGTGTGTGTGTGTGTCTCGCTTTTGTTGTTGCCTTTGCCAGTCTCTCGAGTCTCCGAGACGCTCTCGACTCGAGAGCAAGCCTCTCTCTTTCAAGTCGGTCGCCAAGGTCTAAGCCACGACTCCACGTTAGCACGCAAATGGTCGGGACAGAGACGGCACAACGTCGAGCTCGAACCCAAACTCGAGTCTCAACTCTCAAGCCGAGAGGGTGCGTCTACACGCTCGAGCTCTGCATCACGACGAACGAACAGAACATTTGAGTCTCTGTGTGTGTCTGTGTCTTGCCGAGGCACTCGAGAAGACACTCACGAGTGCTCGCTCGAGCGACTTGGACTTGGACTAGGACTTGGCGAGACGCTTGCCAGCCCCTACAGCACTGTTCATTCCTCGCACTCGATCATGCATTCACCGCATTCACACCCAAGCAAGACCAGCATTTGCAATCGCCCGCGAGAGTCGAGAGCCGAGCCAAACTCGGTTGCGAGAGATCCCTCATCCAACTCTGTCGATCACACAAACGCGGCGGCAATACACAAGCAGGCGGCGGCCAGCACGAGAGGTCTTCATCGCGCGAGGTTGCGAGTTGCGGCGTGGCTTCTTCCTCGTGCGTCAACACGCCTGATCGTACTGTACGCCATCGCTCGCTTGCTCACTCGCGCACTGCTCAGCAAGTCTGCAAGCAACTCAAGTGTGTGCGCGCGGCGCGGCGCTCCATGCGACGAGCGATCGCGGGTGTGTAAGTCGCTCTGGCTCGTGACGCTCCAGCACCGGCAACCGCACCAGCACCACACCGCACACCGCAAGACCAGACCAAGACAGGGTTCACACCACCTTGCAGGGATCCGCCACGCCATCGCACGCGCTTTGGCTTCCGAGGTGCCCGCGTGCTCTCTGGCTGGCTGCTCGCCGGTGCGGCGACTGGATCTTGTCGTGCTGTCTGGTCGCGAAGGCCCCGCAGCGCATTCAAGACGATCGATCACAATGGAGCGAGCGACGTCGCGACCGCATCCAAGCATGCCGTCGTCGTCGTCGTCGTCGTCGACACAGACACACAGACATGGTCTCTATAGGACACTCGCGTAGCAACGACAACTCACACGACGAGGAACCCGAACGCTTTTCAAGACTCGCGAATCGCCTCAAGACTCGCCAGCGCAAGCTGCTGCAACTTGGAACAGCCTCGCCCTCGCCATTGCGTAATAGAATGGCGCCTTTGACCCCGCTGGAGTTCGCTAGTGCCAACAACGACAAGCAAGCAAGCAAGCATTTGAGGCTCTGAGCACTTGAGCGCTTCGAGGCAAGTCAAGTCACGATGGACTCTGAGCGAACACGCCGCCTTGCGAAAGGCACCGAGCTGTCCACATCAAACACGCACACGCAGATAACAGCACGCTGTGTCTCCATTTGATGAAGACGCGATTGACGCGACGGATTGCATGGGAGCGATGCGATGGTCGGGCAATCTACGCTTCGATTCTACAAGATAGCTAGCGACAGCATCCAGCAATCGAGGCATGTACTACATACAAGGATGTACGTTCGTGTGCGAGCCACATGTACACGAGTCCAAGGCAAACCGAGTCAAAGACGAAGCGCTTCATCTCACGCAAGTTCGCGCCGTCGTCGTGATGCATCGCCGACATCACAACTAGTTGCAGGCACTGTCGATAGTAAGGTGTGCTGCTGCACGCGCAACTAGCTACAGGCGCTAGCATATTGTTGTTGTCGTCAAGGTCGTGCGCAAGCTCCGTTGAGCGAGGCAATTAGCGAGGCGAGCGAGCCTATATATCGAATAAATACAAAGTGCCAAGCAGAAAACATGTTACCTATGTACGATATTGATAGTGAATTAAACCAGGGCGCACTGTACACTCTTGCGTGCATTTCTTCACTATAGACTTTCGACTGTACCTTTCACACAGTGATTCCGAGCTAAAACGCCAAGACAACATGAGCACAATGACGGCTGTGCTCGCGAGCCACGACGCGCACGCGCCGAGCTCGAGCAGCGCGATGGTCGCTACGTCGATGCACGCATCTGCTTCATCGACGTCGCTCGCAGCGAGTCTCGACGCAGTGCGCAGCAAAGACGATGACGACGACGCCGAGTACGAGGAGCTCATTCCGCCTGAGAACTTTGCCATGATCGAGAAAGGGCTCTACCGCAGTGCGTGCTGTGTGCATCAATGGATCTGTGAGCGCTGCATGTACGAGCGCATTGGTCTGACTGCATCTGTCTGTTGCTGCTGCTACTTGCAGGCGGGTTCCCAAAGAAGAAGAACTTTGCGTTCTTGAAAAAGTGCCTCGGCTTGCGCTCGATCCTCACGCTCGTGCTCGAGGACTACCCGCTCGCCAACAGCGAGTTCAACCGCATGCACAACATCAAGCTCCTGCAGTTTGGCGTCCCTGGCAACAAGGTCCGTTCGCGTCTATGGAGCTGTGTGCAGCATCGACGCTTCATGTCCTGACAGACGATGTGTCGCCTCGTACACCTGGTAGGAGCCGTTCGTGGACATCCCAGAGGACGGCATCGTCGCGGCGCTCAAGGCCGTGCTCGACAAGCGCAACCACCCGATGCTCATTCACTGCAACAAGGGCAAGGTACGTGTGCACCGCCACAGCAGCAGCGTCCTCTCATCAACACAGACCGACTAATGGACGAACGGATGCACTGCGAGCGACAGCACCGCACTGGGTGCCTCGTGGGCTCGCTGCGCAAGGTGCAGAAGTGGGCGTTCAGCTCCATCTTTGACGAGTACATCCGCTTCTCGGCGCCAAAGCCGCGCATGATGGACCAGCAGGTGCGTGTGTGCATGCGTCTCCACCACGTGCAGCGCTCTCCTACCACACGCTCTCACTCACACGAGCGCTCGCTTTCCCATCAGTTCATTGAGTTATTTAAGACTGAGCGCGTGGAGCTCGAGACGAACGAGCACGCGCCCAACTGGCCAGGACTGTAGACACTGCACTCGCTCGACTGCGTAGAACGACGACAGAGCTTAGAGCTTGGCGCCGACGGCTGCGTCGGCTGCAAAGAGCTGCTGCATCTCCACGAGGCTCTCCTCGAGCAAGTGGCCCATGCGCGCGGCCCAGTTCCCGTGCTGCCGGCACGCAATGTTAAACTGAATCGACCGGTTCTTGATGCTGTAGGCGATGCCGAGGCCCTCGGGCACGACTTCGCCCCAGCCCCAGCCGTCAAAGAGCTCGTTCGTGAGGTGGCTCGTCGAAATGAGCCAGTAGCGCGACTTGCTCATCGCCGGGTCCTCCAAGAACGCCGACCGCTCGCCCGGATGCAGCAACATGCGCAGTCCAAGCAAGTGGCGGTCGACGCCGAGGCCCTGGCCCGCGCGCTTCATGTACTGCACGTGGTAGTTCGTCGCCGCGTGCAGCAGCTTTTGCTTCTCAGCCGCCGAGCGCGCGACGCCACTCGCGTCGACCATTGCGCTTGTGAACGCTGCACTCGCAGCTGAGCAGCTGCGCGTCGTCTCCGTGCGGCCGTGGAGGAACACGCGCGTCTGCGACGCCTCGTACGTCGCCGCGTTGATCCCAAAGAGCTTCTTGTACGCGAGCTGGATCGCCACTTGCGCAAACGCATCAGGGCTGCACTTGAAGCCCTTGATCGCCTGCGCGCCGTAGCCGTAGAACGTCTGGACGTGCAGGTCGTGGTCCGCGACCGTTGCGTCGAACGTGCGCTCAGCTGCTGCGATCGACGCGAGTGTCGCTGGCGTGAAGCGGAACGTGAGCTGCGTCGGCGCCGCGAGCTCCGAAAGCTCTACAGTCGTGACGTCGCGGCGGCCCAAGTCGATCTGACCGCGCTGGAGGCGGCCGACGAGGTAGTCGGCGTAGCGTGCCATGGGCATGCCGTCAAGCATCGAGTGCTCGCCAAGGAGCCCGGCCTTGCCGTTCTCAAACACCGCGAACTGGATGCACTTGTCGTAGAAGCGGTTCCGGCCATCGCCGTGCCAGAGCGCCGCGGCGACTTCCGTGCGCGACACTGGCGCACTGTCGTCGAGGTTCACGATCACGACGGCGCTCTCGATCGCGCGCAGGACACTATCGTTGCCGTTGCGCACGAGTTCGTCGCGCGCGTCGGCCCACGTGTCGCGGTCCGTGGACGAGAGCACGCCGATCGCCGACTCCTTTGCGCCTGCGGCGTCAATCACGCGCTGGAGCTGGTGGCACAGCTGCACGAACGTGAGCGGCGCGCGCGTCGTCGCGTCCAGCAGGTCGAACGCAAAGAACTTGTTGTGGCGCATCACGACGACGTGCGAGTGCGTCGCCGGGTCGTAGATCCGATACGTGTCCGACTCGCGGTGCGGGATGCGGCACGCGTTGAACATGTACTTGTACGCGGTCGAGCAGATAGGCGTCTTCTTGGCGCCGAGCTGCTCGGGCTCGAGCGCGCCACTCACGAGCAGCGCGCGGAACTCCATCGTGCCGCGCAGGAGAGCGGCAGCGCGACCGACGTTACTGCGCTGCTCAGCGTGGACGCTGTCGGCAAAGTGGAAGAAGTAGCTCACGTTGAACACGACCGGGTCGCGCACTTGCAAGTAGCCCCACGTGTTCCACCACTCGGCGAGGAAGCTCGTGTCCTGGCGCTCCGCTGCGCGCTGCACGAGTCGCGCGTGGAGCTCGCGACCGAGGCTCCCAGGCTGCAGGAACTCGCGCGCGAGGCGCTGCGACTCGGCAAACTCCTGCGGCGTCGTGAGTGGCTTGATCGTCTCGAGGTACAGCGCGACGGTCTCCTCGAGCTTTGGCACTGGGAGGCGCGGGAGCGACTGCTGGAACCGGTAGAGCGGCTGCGTCGCGACTTCGAGGTCGCTCTCGTTGCGGTAGTCGCCGACACACTCGCGGAAACCAGCAGGGCCGTACATTGCGTGCGAGTAGTAGAAGAGAGAGAGCGCGAAGCGGTCGAGAAGCAGAGGAGGTAGTAGCGGCGACGAGCGCGTTGCGGTGGATTCGAGACTGCGAGTCGTGCGGCTCTCGAGCGGTTCGCGCAATGCTCGTGTTGTGTGAATGGTTCAACTTGGCACGCAAGGTCGCAAATGGAGCTGCATTGCTGTAGACAGTTCATGTGTGTGTTTGACAATGGATTTGTATTAACGAAATGGAAAGGGTATTGTTCAAAGAATTGTTTTACGTGACAATGAAGTGTCATGCGCTGAAGAGCGTTACCTCATATTTAGCACTATAGCCTCGTTACTTTGACGTGAGCTCCGACGAGCAGCTCTTGAGGACTTCTTCATCTGCGAATGCTGCTGCTTCGCCGAGCTCTCTCTCGATGGGCATGAGTGCGAGTAAGTCCTGGTCGTCTTGATGCGATTGTCTCTGTGGTGTTGTGGTGCTGCCAACCTATCGAAAGCGCATGGTAGATCTGCTCAATCTGCAGTGAGCTCTCTCGATCCAAACCACACACAGAGCAACAGCAGCAGTAGCAACAACGTCCTTGGCTCTCGTTGCCAGCACACGTGCACAGTCGTCACAACCACGTCCGTTCTTCTCTGTGCAGGTGTCTCTCTCTACATCGCTAGGAGCTATCCACACAGCAGCGTCACTTGCGGTGCGCGTTGATCTCTTCGTGGAAGTGGTCGAGCGCAATGAGCATGAGCGCGTACGGCATGTTCTGCCGCATCACTGTCGAGCCCACGAACGGCAGACCCGCGACGACAGTCGCCACGCCGACGTTCACAAGGTCTTCTTCGCCGCGCTGCACTTCCATCAGCGTCTTCACGCCCTGGTACGCAAGGAAGAACCTGCAGACGGCCACGAGAGAGCATCAAGGTGCACGTGTGAGAGACTCAGTCGTCGTCCATCGATTGATCGATCCATGTAGCGCATGTAGAGCGCGCGTACCCGGCAAAGCTCCCGCCTGAGATCGCAGCGCCGCGTGCGATCGGACTCAGCGCTGAGAGCGCGACTTTGCCGTGCTGGCGATGGTACAGCTTCGCAGCATCGACTGGTAGAGTAGAGAGACACATACATACAAAGCACACACACGAGCGTGAGTTGCTTGCTGCAAGCGCGTGACCTACAAGCAGCAGCAGTAGCGCTCGCAATGACAGACGCAAGCACGTTGTGTAGACGTACTGCCGCCGAACGTCGCGCCGGTGCAAAAGCCCACGAGACCGCCAAACATGAGGCGATTGCGGAACGTGACGAGGTTGAGCGCGCGCAGGTTGTCGAACACGCTCTCGCTCTGCGCCGCGTCTGCCTCCTGCGCGCGCTTGGCGGCAGCAGCCGCGGCTGCGCGCTTCTTGCTCCGCGCCGACTGCGGCTCGTCGTCGAACGCCGCCCAGTTCTGCGAGTCGCCCATGTTGCTATTGATTTGTATCGCGAGGCGCAATTTTGCGAGTCAAGTGGACGAGTGGCGCTGCCGAAATGGCGCTCAAGAAGTGCCTCAAGGAGCACAAGCTCTTTGTCGCCGAGGTGCGCGCGCGCTCGCTGCATCTGCTGCGCTAGTGTCTTGCGTGACTCTCCATCTGCTCACTCTTCGTCTCAATGTGCTGTCATTTGCAGCTCGAGCGCTGCCGCCGCCTCGAGCGTGAGGGCGAGCAAGCGATCTCGTCACTCGCCAACGTCGCGCAGCGCTTGCCACTGCTCACTGCTGCGACTGCTGCTGACGACGCTACTAGTACGCACACGGGCGATGCAGTCGATCGAGACAGCAACATGGGCGTCCTGGCGTTCTGCGTCGACGCACAGGCGCTCTTGCTGCAGAAGCACTTTGCAGCGCTCGAGAAGAGCGTCGGGTTCCTGCGAGACATTGTCCGCGAGTTCCCAGACGTGCTGCGGCGCATGCGCGGCTTCGTGAGCGCGTTCGTCGACCTGCTCGACTGCATCACGCCAGACGACGCGAGCGCCAGCGGCACGCAGACGCTCTACGCGCAGCTCGAGTGGATGGAGAACGTGCTCGCAATGTACGAGCGCGAGCTGCGGCGCAAGCGCGTGCTCGTCACCGACGTCGAGTACCACGACACCTCGCGCATCGGTCGCATGCGCGCGCACTGGAGCGCGCGCGGCGTCCAGAGCTGCGTTGACCATCGCTACGGTACGCGTGCTCGCGTCAAGTTTTGCGATGCGCTTGCGACTGACGTCTGTGCTGTCTGGACGACAGTGAGCCACTGCCGGTGCTCCCACCACCATCGACAGACTCCAGCAGCAGCTCATCTACCGCTCCAGCAGCCAAGACGACGACGAAGAAGAAGCGGCGGTAGATAGAGGAGATGGATGGATGTGTATACGACGATCAATGATGGAGCCAGAGGACGAGTGGTGCAGATCGCCTCGCTGCGTCGCACGTTAGACGAACGGAATGCCGCTGATCGTGCGCGCGCGGTACTTGGGGTACTCGTCTGGGAAGAAGCCCATGAGCAGGTGCTCTTCGTACCTGTGCACACGATTCCATACAAACGCTCAGTCACTGTGCACACACACCAGCGTCCAGACGTGACGTACGGAATGCGATCTCGAAAGAAGCCCCAGGACACGATCGAGTAGCCGACGCCGCAGATCGGATTGCCCAGGAGCACCTGACTCCCGATCGTCCAGAGGAACCAGCCCATGTACGACGGATGGCGCACGTAGCGGTACACGCCGTGCGTCACGAGCACGTGCTCCTGGCGCTTCTGGTACTCGATGCGGTGCGAAAAGTTCGACGCTGCGGTCCACATCGCCGCGATGCGCAGCGCTTGGCCGACGAGCACGATCGCGACGCCGCTCACGAGCACGCTCGTGTGGAGCTTCCAGCCTGGAACAAAGTAGAACTCGACCCAGAACTCGAGCACGCTGATGAACAGCGCGATGTGGTACTCGCGGCTGTGGTTGAGCAGGAACGCTAGAGCCATCAAGAGAGATACAAGGCGAGACGTCAGTCAGTATGCACAGCACTTCAGCAAGACATCGGTCAGTCACGCAACGCAGTACGCAAACGCACACTCGTAGCTCACGATCCCTGGTCGGAACGATGCCGTGACCATGAACTCGGACACGTGGAAGAACGAAAGCGCAACAGCGTAGAGGCACCAGAGCGCGACGCACTCCCAGCGCGCGACTGACAGCACGCTGTCTGCGCTCGGCGTCGACAGCGGCCCAAAGTACGTGTACGCGAGCAGCGCGAGGTGCAGCGCCATGGCAAAGCCCAAGCCGAACGCCGCGACGGCGATTTTGCCGAGACCGCGGTCCGACTCGAACTGCACCGAGCGGAACATCGTCGTCGTCGCGACACTGGCCATGTGTACGTGCGCTAGGTGCCTTGCGCAGACAGGAGCTGCTGCTGCGCTGTCGGTCGAGACGCAGCGAGCGAGCGAACGAACGAGCGCGAGGTCTGACGACCAGCTCACTTGTTGGTTTGGAGCGCAAGGTGCTTGAACTGAAGCGCGACTGTATGCGCGAGATCTATACAACCACACGACACAATTACTATATGCGCAGCATCTATACGTTCGACACACGTCACTTGGCTACATTCTCACAGCCACTCGCCACCTTCGGACGGCGATCGCAGCGGCATCGATGCGCTGCTGCTGCTACGAGCGGCGCTACGATGGAGCGCAGGGTCAGATGGCAGCGAGTGTACGACCACAGTCGTCGCGCTGCACTCGGATGCCGCGTCGCTGCGCTTGTCGCTCATCACTACAACATCGCGCAGCTGCTGGAGCACATCAGCCGCGCTCGGACGCGCAAACGGCTCAGACGCGAGACACTGCAGCACGAGCTGCCGCACGAGCGGCGGACAGTCTGTGCGCGGCGAGAGCGTAATGTCGCCTCTCGCCACGCGCTGCCACACGCTTTCGAGTTCGTCGCTCACTTCGACGCGGCTCAATCCAAAGTCGCGCTCGGGCAAGTGCTGCGCAAACGGCAGGTCGCACGTGTCGAGCTCCCAGAGCACGACGCCGAGCGCGTACACGTCCGCGGCTTCGTTGTAATTCGCTTCGCCAGCGAGGACTTCGGGCGCGAGCCACCGCGCAGTCGTGTTGTCGAGCTGCTGCTGGCCGCCAAAGTCGCTCAGCTTGGCGCGGACGCGGTCGTCCAGCAGGATCTGCCGCGACGTGAGCACGCGGCGCTGCGCAAACTCGACTGCGTCGACTGTGTGCGCGTACGCGAGCCCTTCAGCGACGTCGAGTGCGATCTGGAGCGCCGCGCCGCGCGGTCCCCACCGGTCGCAGACGTACTCGTGCGCAAAGACCGGGTCAATGAAGACTGACGAGAGGTACGTCTGCAGGTCCCCGAACGCCATGTACTCGAGCACGAGCTGCAGCTTCTGTGGCCGCTGCGTCCACGCGACGCCGAAGAAGCGCACGACCTTGGCGTGTTGGAAGCGCGTGAGCAGCGCGAGCTCGCGTCGGAATGTCGCTTCGTTCGCGCGCGTCACGTGCGTCAGCAGCTTCTTCACGACCACGCGCTCGCCGCGGTACATCGCCGTGTACACGGCGCACGTGCGGCCCCACGCGATTTCATCTTCGAGCGCAAGTTCGCGGCTCTCGATCGTCCACTCAGCAAGATCCGCAGTCAAGTCTCCAGGCGCAGACGCCTTCCGCGAAGGCTGTGCACTCGCTGCTGCGTCGATTGGAGGTGATGCTGCTGTTGGCTTTGGCTCAGATCGCTCACTGGACCCGCCGCTGCTGCGGTACGCAATCACGAGTCCGACGGCGATCGCAACGATCGCTGCTGCAGCGATCGACGCGGTCATGACCATCGCGTGTCGGTTCTCTGCCGCCTGCTCGGAGCTCATGGACCTCGTACTCTTGCGGATCATCGCTTCGTCCACGCCGCTGCTGCTGCCGCTGCTCGCAGGCGCGTTGGAGCTCAAGACGTCGGCACTGAGCACTTCACTCGATGATGCGGACGCCGCCACACACACGGACAAGTGTGCGGTCGAGAGCTTCACAGGCGCCGAGCAGCTCGTTGTGTCGAGCGCTGACGCATCGAGCGCCACAGTCTGGACGCTGTTGAGCCACGCGACGGCGTCGTGCGAGAGACGCATCGTTGGTCGCACTGGGTTGCGCTCGAACTTGCTGCGAAGAGCGAGAGAGTCGTCGTGAGTGCGTGAGTCTCTTTGAGAACAACGCGACTTACAGGCGGACGTACAAGGTGTCGAGTGCTGGGAGCGGCCACACGCACGCAGGAACGGACGAGAACGCGTTGTCGCTGAGGTCGCTGGCCATGGGAACAGCGCGTCAGTTGCGTTGGACGCACAGAAGAGAGCGTGAGCGACGAGAGACGAGATGATCACACGCACTTGCACGTACAGCGTCGTGAGCGCCGCCCCTGACTCGTTCAGCGACCCAAAGACGCCGTCGAGTGACTGCAGCTTGTTCCCTCGCAGGTTCCTATTGCCACACGAGAGAGCGAGAGAGCGTGAGTGTCGAAGCTCTTGTTGGCGACGCATGACGACCGGACACAATGGGGACGCACAGGTGCTGGAGAAGCGGCGTCTGGAGTGGCGACAGCGTCTTGAGTCCGCAGTCAGTGAGCGTCCTGTTCGCACAGACGCGAAAGTCATCCGTGAGGTCCTAACGCTCGCACACACACAAGGTCATGGTAATAGAGCACACGTGACGACGCACAGCGACTGGAGCGTGGACGAGAAGACTGCGGTCGAGAGCTCGTGGCTCAGCTGCGCGTTCTTGCGGATCGATCTGCGCTCAAGAGAGTCGAACAAGAGCGTACAGTGAGTGCAGGAGTGCGTCAGTCAACCGACTCATGGTCGAGGCAGAGCGAGATAGCAGAGCGAGAGACGAGAAGACGCACAAATGCTTGAGCGCCTTAGGGACGCCGGTGACTGGCCACTTGGTCACTGCTGCGTCCTCGAGAGCCCTGCGTACACAAGCGCATACAAGTGTGAGAGAGTCTCCAGCTAGTGGCGGTGCGCTTGCGTGCTGGCAACCACGTACAGTGTCGTGAGCTTGTGCATTGACGGCAGTTCGTCCCAGTCGTCGAGTGTCACTCGCTGCAGTGCGCTGGTCGTGCGACACCACCACATACACAAATGTAAGCACGACACGCTGTACCAGAGCCTACAGACGTACAAGACAGCCAGGCAGCAGAAGCCTACAGCGTCTCGAGCTGCGCGAATCCTGGCAGCAACGTCGATCCCGAGGCGATCACAAGCGGCGAGCGTGGTGTGCGTTCTGGACCAAGGAGCGACCTGCAGTTCCATGGCAGATCGTATCGAAGATGTAAGATCCTTGCGGTCCACTCATACACAGAAGAGCGAGAGCACAGGGATGCAGGACGTACAAGTGTGTGACTGTCGCAGGCAGCTCCAAGTTGTCGATGCTCTCGACCGGTGTACGAACACACGCAACGACGGACTCGCCGGACGCCGAATGCGTCGACACAGTCACTGTCCCACCGCTGGCATTTGCCCATGCAATGGACCAGCTCCGTGCATCGGGTGCCACTGGAATGCACTCGTACGCACACGTTGCGCCATTGACGCAGAACGACTCTGTCGTCGCTGAGCCCGTCGTCGACGGGCGGTGTCTGCACTCAGTCATCGGTTCGGACCGGTAGACGCAGACGAATGCGCGCGTGTCACTTGCGCTGGCAGCACCGCACACATTGTTGCAGCGCGACGAGAGCGCGTTTGAGCGCGGCTGCAGCCACACTTGCTCTGCGCTCGCACCTCTAGTGTCAACACCAGTGCTTGCACTGGTGTTGCGGCTGCGACTACCGCAGATGTCCACGACTTCAGCGCGAAGCAGCGTGGGTATCCGAGCCGCAAGCGCGAGCACCGTCGCGAGCTGTGCCATGCGCGCGCTCATGGCAGCGTCCGGTGCTGCTGCTGCTGATGTACCGAGCAGACGTAGTGAGCAGCGGTGATGTGATTGGGATCGACAGCGAGTCAGATCGAGATCGAGTCAGTCAAGTGACACGCTTGGTCCCACTGTTTCACTTCGACTATTTCCGATTCCGTTTAACACATGACAATGCAGAACCCACTTGCCTCAATCACTTGCACTCGACAGCATTGCCGTCCTTACCATGAACTCGTTGGGCTTTGTGTCTCTAGGGAGCTCTCTCTCTTGCTCTTGCTCTTGCTCTTGCTCACCGAGTCAAGAGAGCATGCCAGTCCTTGCGACAGCTCGTCTCGAGTTCAAGCGCTCGTGCTTGGAGTTTGCTTGCATGGACGGTGTTGATGCTCCAGTGCTGTGGCGACTGCTTGCTTCATGGACCGACCAATGCCAGCATCACTGAATCAAGTAGCAGTGGATGGCCATGGAAACCCTCGTCGAAGCCTTGCTGAATCGAGCTTCTTACGAGTGTGAACGCGCTCGCAACAGCCTCCGACCGCGCCGACAACATCGTCAGTCTCGACTCGTTCAATACTCATTCTCATGCATAGCGGCACCACATCTGCGGTGTTATCGTCCAGCCACTCGTGCACGTCATGGAACTCAAGCACAGCAAACTTGACATTCCTCTCGCGCGTTGGGGCGATGCTGAGCAGGACTTGCCGCCATGACTACGCAGTCACAGTCGTGCTGTTCCTTGCCTGCTCAAAGTCGAATCGGAACGTCAAGTCGGTGCCTGCGCGTCCAAACACGAGCGAGCGTCAGTGTCATTCACAACTCATCAATACGCATCGCCAAGCGCCACGAGCAGCTACGCAGACGCAGAACGCACCATAGTGAGCGCCGTTGAAGTGCAGGATGATGAGAAGCCAGCCCAGGAGCTTGCCTTGGATCGACCGCGCGTGGTACTCGAGCGTGAAGACGAGATGGTAGAGCGCCGAGAGCCCGTATCGGCGCTTCATCACAACGTGCATACCTACGAGCGAGAGCGCCTGCAGGAGCGAGTACAGTGCCAGCGCTTTTGCTACTGGCATTAACCGACTCGGGTCGTCTGCGAACGCACTGAGCTTGGGGTCGTACTGCGCCGCGGAGAACTGCGACGCGATTGCGATGAACACGACGCTCACGATCGGAATCGTGACTTCAAAGTACTCCATGAGCACGATCGACTCGGACGTCGACACGAGCTCCAGCGCGTGCCGAATGATCTGGTGCTGATGCATCAGTTGTCGGCCATCGAGTGGCTTCGCGCTGTCGGTGAAAATCGTCGCGAGCGGCGGTCCTGCTCCAATCGGGATGGGTGTCTCGCTCAGCGAAACGAGGTGCATGCTCGACCTGCTGCTCGACGCCGCGTTGATTGTCGTCTCTCGAACGGCTTCCGAGTGCAGGACTTGGAACGCAGTCGCGAGGATCTGGTTCTGCCGCACGACCGACTTCTTCTCCATGAACACCTTGATCGTCAAGACACCCACGACAACGTCGAGCGTCAGGTTGATGATCGTCGCGACGCCAGACGGCGCAGCTTGCATGATCATCGACTGGTAGAGCGTCCCGCAGATCTCGACGCCAGTCACAGTGACTTCGCCGCTGCGGTCACCGAGGCGCCGCGTGCACCGCTGCAGGAGCTTCCGCAGCGCAAACTTCACGAACGGGAACAGGATCGTCATGGCGATGCGCTGGCTGTCGCTCGAGCGCTCAAAAAGTGCCGAGAACGCAGGGTAGATGAAGATTTGCAGGAACTGGATCACGAGTGCGGAGACGTACACCATGGTCATGGCAATCAAGCCCGTTGGCCCAAAGAGCTTGCCGCGCAGCACAAGCAAGTGCGCGATGCCCAGATTCATGGAGAACACGGGCGTGCCAGTGCCCCACATGAATGGGATCGGGAAGCGCCACTTGCTCGCGAGAGCAAACATCATGGTCATGTGCAGACTCGTGCACACAACTGCGACTGCGAACGTCTCTGCGTTTGAGTAGCACTGGCGCGGGATGTTCGCGCCATCTTGGATGTACATGACGACTCCGATCGCGACGAGCATGACAATGACCGAGAGCTGCGCAAAGAACGCCACGTTCGCTGCTGCACCGAGGAGCGGGTCGTTCAGTGGCACCGCCGATGGAACGAGTGACGCGAGGAGTCCAGGCATAGGGCTCAGGAACAGCACGACGAGCGCGCGCAGCAGACTCGTGGACTCCAAGTACCGCTCAAACGCGAGGAACTTTACGATCGAGTACCGCTCGTGGCCATTGTGGCCAGTTGTGATCGAAAGGATGAACCGCACGAGCTGCTGCCGTCGCCGGCGCGCTTTGATCACTGCGAGCGGCACGATTTGTTGCGTCGATTGGAGTATGCTCGAGGACCTCGCGCCTCGATCGGGAGTGCTGCTCGTCCGCGTCAGACTCGGTGTGCCGAGCGGCAGGACCTGCATCATCTTGCGCATCCGCGTCGACGTGTACAGGCGGGCGTCTGCCGTCGTGGCGCCGCAGCAGCAGCTGACAGCCGTCGCTTAGTGCACCTCGATCGCGGCGCTTGACAAGTGCAGCACGCTCATCACGATGGTGTTGTGTGAACCACGAGAATAGCGCTCATAAGACTCGCGCAGGCGATCTGACCAACAACTTGGAGGCACTTGCGCGCGTACGTGCGTGTGAGTCAAGTCCTTGTCTCGTGCGTACGATGCTGCGAGACAGCCACTCGATGGACGCTCGTGCTTACGTCGAGGATCAACGCGAGGTTCACGGCGGTGTCGTTGACGTTGCCCGCAAGAAGTATATGACCGGCATCGCCTCGGGTAAGTTCACCAAGTGCTGGTGAACACAGCGCGTAGATACTCAACGCCAAAAGCTCGCGCCGCCCACTTCGATCTTTGCAACGAGGACCAAGAGAGCTGGCACCATGGCTGTGATCTGGTGCTTCGAGGATCTTCGGAGGTGCACAACCTCACTATCAATTTCGGTGTTGTCCCTCGTTTCGACTCGCGGTGGCGGCGGGTCGGAAGAGGCGGCGGAGCTCACGCCTTGCCCACTTTGCGTCATTTGAGCACGTTTAGCGTCCGGAGCACGGGAGAGCAGTAAGAACACCAACGTACGGAGCACGCGCTGGAGCATCATGACGCCGCACACGAAAGCCAAGCTCCGGCTGCTCATGGGCATTGCAATGGTGATCACGCTCACTGCGTTCGACATCCGCGACCTCGTGTACAAGCTCCTGTGGCTCGGACCGTACGACAGCTACAAGTTCCTTGCCACGGGCGACAACGTCATCGACTCGAAGCCCCTCGTGCTCGCCGTGAACCTCACGACGTCTGGACAGGCACTCGACCGACCGAACGGCTGGAGCTCGCTGCTTGAAAAGTGTCCGCGCATCTACCCGTCCGGCGACGTCTTCCGCGTCGTGCTCGCGGAGAACTGCACCGTGGGCTCCAAGACGCACCCGCTCACGGTCCCGCAGCTCGTGCTCGCGAGCGCAGTGCGCGTCGACTCGATCGCGTGGGCGTGCTGCCGCCTCTTGCCGATCCAGCGCCAGCCCAACATCTGCAACGAGCAGATCGCGCGGGACTTCCTCAATCGGTACTTCATGGAGGCGGCGAACGTCCATGAGAGCTGGTTCGTCCAGCCCGAGAGCAAAGAGGAGGAAGAGCTCCTCGAGCTCCTCGACGTCATCGCCGCGAGCTACTCGTCCGCCAAGATCACGTGCGTCGAGGGCTTCGTGTACACGGGTCCAGGTCGCTATCGCTCAACGCTCGTCGGCTGTGGCTCGCCGAACCACTTTCGCAGCGCCTTTGCCGGCGTCCACACGACCAAGCTGCGCGAGCTCATGTTCGACAAGACGTACCTCACGCTCCACGACATCAACATCATGGGCTTCCACTACCTCCTCCGCCAGAACGACATCAGTGACTTCGACGTCCAGCGCATGGCGAGCGGCCAGCTCAACGTCGTCTACACGACGATCATCAACTTCTCGACCTACGGCCAGCTCTACGCGCTGCAGATCATCAACGACGTTGCGCTCATGGTCCTGAACGTCTTGAGCGCGCTTCAAGTCGGCTTCTCGCTCGTCATGCCGGCGTTCCGGTTCAAGAGTCCGCACGGCGTCGACAACTTCCTTCGCGAGGGCTACGCGTCGTTCCTCGAGTGCACGCTCTACCGCAGCCCCGTGGTCATCGCAATGATCATCATCTCGCAGCTCCTCTCGTGGCTCCTCGTGCTCCCGAACTCGGTCATCTGGAACTGGGGTACCAGTCTAACTGGCAAAGTCCAGGCGTATCTCACGACGTTGCGTCTCTGGACGCTCGTGCTCATTGTACTCAACCTCACATGGGACTTCTTCGTGTTCCTGAAGGAAGACCTGGCGTACCGCATCGCCAAGTACACGTTCCTCATGCCAGCCGAGATCATCTTCGTCGGCGCCGCGGTCTCGTACTTGAACCGCAAGCAGATCTTCGACATCGAGTTCCAGATCAACGCGATCCTGATCCAGCGCCAGCTCGACGACACGTCGTTCGAGCACTACATGGGCGCGAGCAACGCGTACAACCCGGAGCTGGACCACAAGCTGAGCACGACGACTGAGATCCTCTGGATCGCCTACAAGCCGCTCTTCTCGATCCTGCTCTACAGCCTCACGGCCGTCGTTGCCTACGCCATGCTCAAGTACTGCTTCTACTCGTGCACGCCGTTTGGAAACAGCCGCCACCGCAACTACCTCGTCACGGCCCTAGACGCGGCGCCAGAGACTGCTGCAAAGTCAGAGTCTACTAACAGCAGCGGCGACGCGACTCACCCCAGCGCACGCAGCCTTGGGACGTTCGTGCACTTTGGAGAGAAGTACCGGTCGTTCGTCCCAGAGAACTCGGACACTGACGCAAGGTCGTTGCGCCGACGTAGTGAGTACGCTCGCTTGCCGCTCGAGCACTTGCTCAACACGCCAATTCGCGCTCGGAGCCTCACGCGCTCGTCGCTGCAACTCGATCACATTGTGAACCACGAGCGGTTCGTGTCGGCGCAGCTGTACCTCGAGTTTGGCGTGTTCTTTGTTGACGGCCGCATGAAGCCGCGCTGGGGGTTCCAGAGTCCCATTCCGCCGGTGATCCAGGTCGACAACACGGTCATCTCGGACATGATCCAGCCGCTGAGTCCAGACGAGCTGCTCAAGCGACTGCGCTCGGCGGCAAAGACCAAATAGGGAAGGCGAGAGCTGTGAGTGCCAGCACACACTTGTGGACACGAAAAAAGATACTGTACATCATACATTCGTATCGTCGTGCCTTGCTCCTTGTGGTGATGCAAAACGTTGGTGGTGTTGCCATTGCGCAGAGCGCTTGAGAGTCTGTCGACCGCTTGCTCGATCGACTGCTTGATCAATTGATCGATTGGTGGTGAGATCTGAAATGAGGAGTGAGCATTGAGCTCCTCAACGGCTCAAGCCAACGAAAAGGCAATTTGTGCACAATCATTCTGAGCTGGAGTGACTGTGAGAGTCTTCTAAACGGAGCATCTCATCGTGAGGTGGAGGACACACACTTGAACAAAGCACACAGCTTGACCGGCGCTGATGCTTGCTTGCTTGCACAGTAGCACCACTTCAAGCCATCGGTGGATCTTCTTTTGTGTGGCGCATTCGGATTGTAGGTGCAGCAGCAAGGACAGTATCCACAGCAAGTCGACATCGATCATACCACAACGCAGAGCACGATGGTTCGTCTCGATCCTCAGTCACTACGTCGTCGTTGTATAGCCATGGCACGCCGTCGCCATCGCCATTGTCCTACGAGAGTATGTTTGTGTTGAGACAGACGAGCTCCGCGAGCTTGAACGTGTCGGGGTACACGAGTCGCGCGCGCTGCTCGACAGTGCTGCCGTTGACTTCGTACATGTAGATGTTGGCGAACCGGAGGCGCAGCACCTTCATGACGAGGACGGTCCAGAGGTCGTCGGCTTGGAGCAGGTACTTCTGGTTCACGATCACAAAGCCGCTGCTGTAGATGCCGTCGGGCGTCGCGAACTTCATGCCTTTGATGAAGAGGCAGTTGTCGTACTCGGCGAGCACGCCGAAGCGGTTCGCGAGCTGCGCGCCGGTGGCGATCTCAAATATCGTGAGCACGCTCAGGCGCTGCCGCATGCTCGCTTCGTCCTCCGACATCGCGGTCGTGTTGCTCGAGCGCTGGATATGGAGCGGATCCGGGTAGACTCGTCGATACACCTTCTTGAGCAAGATGTAGAGCACGACGCTTGCGAGCATGCCAAAGACTGGCGCGAGGGTCGCGACGATCACGTCGGTCGGGACGGGGAAGACGCTGTGCGGCGTCCAGAAGCGCATAAGCGAGACCTTGGACTGGCCGTCAATCGCAGGCAGCATGCCGCTGTTGTAGAACGCGCTCGAGAACGTCGCGACGGTCTGCGCCGCAGCAGGGAACCAGAGCAGGATCGCCACGCGGTACGTGAACCCGATGTGGAACGACAGTATCGTGAGCAGCGGGTCGATGCGCTCGCGAAAGAGCAGTCCGAGCACGCCGCAGAGGCTAAAGTAGAGCGCGAGAAGATCCGCGTAGATGATCGACGAGACGATCGCCATGTCTGTAGCTTTGGATACGTCGTTTGCAGTGGCGATGCAGAACTCGAGCAGCGACCAGAAGCCGCCAAAGTACCACGAGAGCAGCACGAGCAAGCCGCGGAGCGTGTTGCGGCCCGAGACCGCCACGAACGCGTCGCCGATCCAGAGCTTGCCGGCGACGAAGTTGCGGTACGTGATCAACACGAGCACGACGAGGCTCAAGAGCGAGCTCACGCCAAAGTACAGCTGCACAAAGTGCACCCACGCCCACTGGTCGTACATGTACGGCTTCGAGAGCCACTCGGGGCCGGTGATCGCCTCGATCGCGTTGCTCGAGACGACCCAGCGCTCGGTGAAGATGTTGGCTTGCGACGTGTCGCTGTCGATGTAGAACCCGGACCGCGTGCTCACGCGGACGGTCTTGGCCAAGTCTGTCGGGTCGCCATTGCGAATACGCTTGAAGATCCAAGACCCTCGCTCGGTGAGGCCAGTGAGCGTGTACACTCGGAAGTCCAGGACCGCGTACGGGTAGCCGAGCGAGACGATGTAGTGGCACTCGACGTCCCGTGCGCGCAGGTCGTTGACGAACGTGAGCGTGCCGACGCCTGCGGGTCCGACCTCTCGCTGCAGGCTGATCTTGTAGATCTGGTTCGCAAAGTTCACGGTGAGCATGTACACGTCGTCTGGGTCCGCGCGCTTGCGCACGAGGAAGTGGAACACGCCGAGAGCCTCGAAGCCGCTCGTGACGATGTCCAGGTCGCACGCCACGACCGGCGCGATCAGCTCGGTCGCGTTGCTCGCGACGAGCGTGAGGTTGTACGCCGTGTCTCGCGCGATCGCAGCGTACAGCGTGCGCAGGTTCGCTGGCGAGTAGATCGCCTGTGCCGTGGCGCTCATGCTCGCGCACGGTTCGAACGACGCGCCACTCGCGTCAACGTAGATCGTGGCATTCCGTGGTCGCGTGTCGTGCTGGAGGAGTCTCGTCACGAGCGGACTCTCGCGAATCGTGGTCGTCCCGATCTGCTCCTCGAGCGCGCGCGACGCAAATGAGCCTTTTGACACAAAGTCGCCGACAGTCTCGCGAAGCAGACTATAGGACTCGATCACTGCAGCAAACGACATGGCGATAGCGTACACCGCCGCTGCGAGCACGGCGAGGCGGTAGAGCAAGCGCCAGAGGTGCGCGAGCGACACTTTCTTGAACTTGGTCTTCTGGTCATTGCGGTGCGTTCGGACCTGCGTCAACAGCGCGGCGCTAGTCGTCTTGCTGTCTGCCGGCGTGGGGACGTACTTTGCTGCAACCGTTTGTGTCGGATGCGGTCCTTTCGTCCCCGTGTGGCGCTGACTCGCGACCGGGATCACGAGCGGCGGAGCTTTCTTCTTCTTTGTTTGTACGACGCTCAGGAGCGCTGCAATGGGCGCCATGGCGATCACGAGCGAGCAAAAGAGAGAGAGTGCCGCGCAGGACCGAGCGAAAGTGCGAGTGTCTGACCTCGATTGACCGCTCCGCTACCGCACAGCTAAGCCGAACTGGCTGACCCTGCAGCGAAGATTGACGACCAGAGCATATTTTCGACGCTAAGCATAGTCACAAGATTCCCATCGCGACGCCCGCGCGGTTCGCTTGGAGCTCCAGCAACGGATTTCTCTTACGCAACGCACGCCTCGTAAGCGCGGCTCAACCAGCAAGTGACAGCACTCGCAGCCAAGCACAAAGAGTGCATTGAACGAGTAGAAATGTATCTGGGTTGTGTGGGTTGAGCACCAATGCTCTGTTAGCACTGCGAGGCATCGAACGACGTTGCGGCAGTCGATGCGACCTCATGCTCTTGTGGTGGCGTCTGGAGACACGCGAGTACGTCGACATGTCCTCGTGCTGTCGCTGCTGCGAGCGCCGCTGGCGAGGGTTTGCGTGCGAATCCGCGCGCAAGTAGGTACTGCACGACCTCGACGTTGTTGTTCACGACCGCTTCGTCGAACGCGGTGCCAAAGACTGCGTCACCGCGCATGCGCTTGACAGCGTCAGCCAAGTGCATCGTGTGCTGCTTCGGAGTGTCAGCTTCGTTGCCTACAACAGCTCGAGTGAAGAGCGTCGGGTAGTGCGCGACGACCCACTCGAGGAGCTCGCGCGAGTGGCGACCGAGCGCTCGCTTTGTCGTCGGCGAGATCAGCTCGATGCGCGTGTGCAGACGGTGGTCGTACAACCACGAGGCGATACGAAGGTCGCCGTGCACGAGCGCCATGTTCATCAAGCGCGACGTCGACTGGAACGACAGCGCAGGGTCTGTCTGCGTCTTGATCGCATCGAGCCACGGCAGCAGGTCGTACAACTGGTACTCGACGCCATAGTGCACGGCGTCGGCAAAGTGCCACTTGTCGTTGTCGCAGTACGCCGACGAGCGCGAGATGTCATACACGGCGCGGACGAGCGACGCATCGCGGCTCTCGCACGCGAGCTGGAGGAACTTGCCGCGGCGCTTGAACAGGTGTGCTGGTGACGTCAGGTTCTCAAGCGGCACGCTCGTTCGTTTCCAGAGCCACTCGGCGTCGCTGCATGCTTCGTCCATTTGCAGCAGCGCCAGTGGGATCTTCACTGATGATGGTGTTGCTGGGCTGTGCGCAACGCAACTCGTGCGTGTCGGTGTGTGTTTCACTGGCGACGCGGCGAAGTGGATGCGGCGCTGACACGCATCGCGAGCCGATGGGCTCGTCTTGCTTGTCGTTTGGATCTGGCGCTTGGTGTGTGGCGTCGGTGCGATCTTCGCGTACGAGTGAGCATTTGTGCGCAGTGTGCTGCTGACTCGGCGAGTCGGACTGTGGCCTTCAATGGCGAACGACGAGGCTGCGAGTTGCTGCGTCTCGAGCGCTTTGAGCTGCTGCTCGATCAAGCGCTTTGAGCGTCGCGGCGTGCTCAAGTGACTAGTTGCGCTCAACGCACCATCACGAGCATCGCCATCTGCAACGAGGAGCGAGTGCTTGAGCTGCGCGATCGCAAGGCGCTGCGAGCGACGGAGCAAGCCGCGCACTTTCGAGTGGTGGCGCAGCATCGAGTGCTTGGTGGGCGACACAGTGGCGCGTCGTGGCGACCACGTCGGCGAGCGCAGATGTAGCGAGCGCTGTGGTGAAGAGGATGCAGTCATTGCAAGTGTGTATGCGTGTGCACTGTGTGGTGCAAGTTGAGGAGTGAGAGAGCTCAAGAGTGCGCTGCGAGACTTGTGGAGCAGAGTGAACGAGAGACTGGAGAGAGACGTCAGATGGCTGCACGCACCAGCACTCACGAACTTATGACCACCACTCGCATTTTGCAGCTGAAAGCGCACGTTTTCATACAAAATCCAAGTGTACGTGAGCACCTGAGAATCCAAGTGTTTTCGCTAGTCGACCGCACTTGACAGCAGGTCTCTTGCTGCAAGTCTCTCGCTCTCTCACGTACTCGCGTCGGACTCGCAGACCAGCAAGCGCGCACAAACACATGAGCACTTGAAGACACAATCAGTCAGTCGAGCCACTCGCGTTGTTCAAGAGGATTTCAAGCAGCAGGCATCATCTTGTGTGTTGGCTAGGCTCACTACAATGAGAGTACTTTGCGCTTGTGCATCGCGTCGAAATGAGCACTTTGCTCACTTTCACACCGCCAAGGCACATGCATCAGCTCGATGTCTCTCAGGCGGCGCCTCTCAAAGCACTGTGTGAATGCCCAAATGGCAATGCGAGTCTGTTGTTTCGCTGAGAACGCACGACCGAGTCACTGTGCGAAGTGATCTCGTGCGTACAGACGAGCAGCACTCGAGAGTCATTGAGACTTCTCCATTTGCTTGCATGACTGAAGCGATCCGTTGCGCTGTTGCAAAACGAGTCTAGCGTGTTCGAGAGGCTGTGCATCCTTTGCAAGAGCGAGACCTACCCAGACACACCTTCCTACACTCTCTAGACTACTGTAGTTCATGAACTCTGGTCGTGGTTCGTCAAGAGATGTACAAGTCAAGTTCACAATGTTCACACTCTTGGCGAAGGAGACAAACGCGTGGGCGCTGGACAAGCTGGCATGCGATGGCCACCAAAGAGCAAGAGCGAGGTTCTAGCCTTGCATGTGGCTCGGGTAACCCACGCTCTTGGAGCACGAATCGCTTGTTTGCACTCGGGCGCTGACAGCATCGACTCACTTGCTGCTCTCTCACTTCTCAACCTCGTCTGTCAAAGACACTTCAGATCCCCAGCACATTCCAGCAAGCGTGATCTGCAAAAGACTCGTGCTCATTGTGGCCGCGACGGCGCTCGTTCTCGGCGTGTCGATCTCCGCCAAGGAAGCGTCAGCCACTCACATCCACGTGCGCGAGCACACGAACGGCAAGAACGTATGTTCGGGCCGAGACTAGTCGCCGATGACCGTCAAAGGCGTCGAGGGTGTCTTCTGCGTCGAGGGTCAAGCTTGCGTCGCCAACACTGGCTCGGGTGCGTGTCCTGGTCCACAGCTTGGTCTTCCGACCGGCGCCGAGTGCAGCAAGGTGACATCGGGATTCTTTGGCTGCAAACTGAAGACGGCGATGCCAACACCGACGGCAAACGCGACGGCAGCGGCGACAACGAACTCAACGGCGACGATTACGGTGGCGACAGCGAGCGAGATGGCGTCTTTCACAGACTTCGCGGACAGCGAGGACCCTCAGGACGTCGAAATCGACCACGAGGTTCGACCGGGAGCTGACCGAGTCGACGAGTGGAACGTCGAGGCAGATCCCTCATACCCTTGAGCGCGGCTTGCCATTGCCGATACAAGACAGACTTGACACTGGCGGTGCTACTCGACTCTCGAGTGGAGCTCAATGCAAGTGTGTGCTTGCTTCGTTTGATCGCTGGCTGCTTTGCTTGCTGCTTGCCATGGCACCTCCTTGATCTTTGAGTGCGACGAGCGGACGTGAAGCAAGTCAGTCCTCTTGAGGCTGTTTCTACCGTGCGGCAATGGACACGATGTCTCAAACGACCAATGCAGCTATGACAAGCACGAGCAGCTCGAGACGATCGTGACAGTCGTGCTGCTCTACGCTGTGGTTCAAATGTACACTGGGGCGTCTTCTTCTTCGTCTTGATCACCTCTTCGATTGTCAAGATCACCACGTCGACTGGCGCTGGAGAGCAATGGCCACTGCTCTGGATCACCTTGTTGTCTCGACTGAAGCTGCTGTCTCCGTTGCTGGCGTCGCCGCCGGTGCTTGCAGCGCACGACGCACAAAGCGGCGGTCCACACACCGATGAACACGCTCACGGAGCCGACGACGATGTAGTTTGCTGTCACTGCGTCCCAGATCCAGTCGACGACGCCAGACGACGAGCTGGTGCCGCTGCCACTGCTATCGGCCATGCTCGTGTTCTTCCCAGTTGACGTTCCTGTCGTCGCATCTGAAGAGAGAGGCGTCGCGGGTGTGACTCTTGACTGCCGCATCGGTAGCACTGGCGCACGCATGCGCTTGCAGCCCACTCTTACGCCTGCCGGGTCTTTGCGCTTGGCGATCGCTCTGAACGCCGAGTCGCCTGGCGCCGGCACTCGGCCGCTCGCATCGCTCAGCACACGTGGCTCCTGAAACGCGTACTTGACACTGCCGCTGCCAGACACGACGCCGCCGAGGTACTGCGACGCCTGCACGACAGCATCACCACTGCCGCTGACGTCGACGTCGACGTCGAGACACTCGATCGTGCCGAGGTTCACGTCGCCAGCACCGCTGATCGCCACACTCTCGTGGCCACACGAGCCTGTCTGTGCTGCTGCGACCGTTCCTGAGCCAGTCACGACTGCGTCGAGCGTCGAGACGTGGAACTGCGGGACGTCCCAGCAGACGTCGCCAGCCGATGCGACCGTGACGCTCGCGCTGCCGCCAGTGGCCGAGTCGGCAAAGAGCTTGACACTCGCGTCGGCTGTTGCCGCGACCGCGACTGTGAGTGACGCAAAGCGGATCGACGGCGCCTCGAGCTGGAGACTCCCGATGCCACGCACGCTCAGTGCCACCGTCGCGACGTTGAACGGCTCTGTTAGCGCCACAAGGACGTCGCCACGTCCTGCAACTTCGATGCGGATCGCCGCGTCACTCGATGTCGAGGCGTCTCCTGGCGCTTGGGCTGAGACGGCGGCGAGCACGTTGTCGCGCACGACGACGCTGCCTGCTCCAGTCGCGAAAAGCCTTTGCACTTGGTGCGGACGCACGAGCACGAGCTCAGCCACGACGTTGTCAAAGAGACTGCTCGCACGAACGAGCAGCTCGTGGTCTGGACTGCGGCGATCACTGCTGCTGATGTTGCTGACTTGCGTCGAGACTCGGAAGCTGTTGCCGGCATACGCGCTCTTGCTCGAGACGCGCAGCAGTGCGAGCAGCGAGCTCGACGCCGCGTCGGTCATTTGCTCGTTCTGTCCATGCGCAGCGTCTGGGTCGTACGAGATGAACAGCTCGCCTGGCGTCTCGAGACAGAGAGCATTGAGCGTCTCGTACACGCCACCACTTTCATCAACTGACAGCGAGCTCGTGACCAGCCACTGCTGCTCGAATCGCCCATCGCTGTCGCTCTCGTGCTGCGGTGCGACGGATGTCTCGCGCACGACGAGCGCTGCGTCGGCACTGCAGACAAGCGCAGCGAGCATTGCAACGCACACAATCGCGGCTGCGCGATGACTCAATGTGCTTTTTGCAGCGACAGCAGCAGGTGCTTGATACGAGCGTTGCATATGCGCGTCTACAGCGCCACGCGCTCGTTGTTCGAGCGCCGCCATCGTGCTCGTCCAGCAGCAGCAGCAGTAGGTCGTTCGTCTCGACACTCAGCATTGGAGCTCTGACTATTGAGCACATGCACTCCCACTCAGAATGATGGATCAATGTGGTGTGCGCCACACGAAATGAACGTTAACTTCTTTAGCAATGGAAATGTAAACCGTAAATGCACCAAGCGATTCGAACCGGTGCTTTAAGCTCTATTATTCTGTATACTGTACGACTCCACTTGAAGACGCTTGATGTGCTTGATCAACATGACCAACAAGACTCGCACGCTTGACCTCGTGTCATTGGCGTCTCTCTTGTGTGTGAGAGAGAGAGCGTACGGACAGCACCTCGTCTTGAGCTCAAGGTTGTCTTGCACAGCTCGATCGGCATCACTCACTAGATACGTTCGATCGTCTCTTGTCAAGTGCTCGCACTGGTGCTCAGCTCCAGCGTGGCGGACGACTGGCGAGCTCCTCAATGCAAGACGATCCGCGACGCATTGTCGAGTACAAGCAAGAGCTTCGGGTATCAGCTCTAGCGACGACGTCAGCTCAACGACAAGCGGAAGGTCAGACGTTGTGTATCAATCACAACTCAGTACTGGTTCGACTTCAAAGGCATCGACGACCATCGAGTAGCGACGCTGCGCAAGAGCTCCAATCGATCGTCTCTGCAGTGAAAGTCGAGTCGACGAACCCGAGGATGTCACACTACGCATCGAGCAAAGCGAGCGTAGCGGCAACAGCGACGGGTTGCAGACTCTAATACTCACACACCCTGCACTGAGGTGCTTCATATGTGAGACTCGATCAGTCTACGTCCTGTCATCCTCAACAGACAAGCGAACCATCGCAACACAAGAGTCTGAGCAAGGACAGAGATCTCAACTCCATTCGCGTCGTTGCCAAGAAGACGATAGAGAAGCCAGCACTCGCACACATGAGACGTCAAACGAGGAGCAGTGAGATCTCAGCGCCAGCACTTGTCATCCATCCACAGACCCTTGAGAGATCTCAGCTCACAATGCTTGACTGCTGCCTTCCACGACTCCCTCTGACAATCAGCAAAACGGAGACAAAGGTCTAGCAGAGCATCGCCACGGAGTGTGTAGCTTGTGCACGAAAGCTCACTTGACACTCTGAGCTACTATAGCAGATTCACATCGACAAAGACACCATGCTTTCAATCAACCTAGAGACAAACAGCCTCGAGTTACTCCATACCCTTGCCAACTCGTGTCTCCTACCTCTTGTCTCTCACTTTCGAACTCGCATCCCAGCTCTCAAGCGCTACTCAAGCGCACACTTCGAGCCATCTCGTCACGCACACACACTCAACTCTCTTCAACCCCCCCCATCAACGATGATCTCTACTTCGCGAGCGACCACGACGCTGGTTGTCGCGGCTCTTCTTGCCGCCTCGCTCTCCGCTGGGTGACCGCGCGCAACGCAAGCGTCCAAATTGAACAAGCCGCGCAGGGCTGCAACAAGTGTGACTCGCCGCATGACTGGTCCCGCTTCGCGGGTGTGTGCTTCCACGACGTCGGCGATCGCACGAAGACGAACTGGTTCTTCCGTCAACCGAGCGGTGATTTCAGCTACTGCGGCTGCTGCAAGGTGCAGGAAGTCCGCACGCCGGGTCGCCGCGGAAAATGGTCGCGCACCACCATCGACAGCGACACGTACTGCTCGTCGATGGACGGTCAGCACGACATCACCTCGTGGTACCAGAACTCGCCATTGCACCGCTAAGCAACAGCATCATCAGCAACGTCATCGCCCGCTGCAACACCGATTGGCGCATGGAACTACCTCGCGCGTAGTGGCACAGCGCGCGGCGTCAAGAGTGAGCATGAGTCATCTTGATCAGACGGCGCTCACTGCATATGACAACAGTTCGACCACGAGAGATCCGTCTGAAGCGTCGATTGCATTCAGTTCAATCACAATGACGAGCTTCGTGTGGGCCGTGTATGCGCTTGTGCTGTGTATGTACTGCTGCTCTCGTCCGTACAAGCTGCCGATGCTGCTAGTGATCGCGGGCGCCACGTGATGAACTTCTTGCTGCTGCTGAGCTCGTCGAGTCTTGGGAATTGTGATGATGGCTCGATGGAACTGGGCAATGGGTTCACTTTTCAACGTTCCAGTCTCACCAGAGCTTCACTTGGTGGTGGTAGCGCCACCACTGACGTCGACTTTGCGGTAGTTGCCCTGCATGGTCAGGACCCGGTCAGGTTACGGGTGCAGGTCACACCATACGGCATGACCGACATGTGACCTCGTTTCAGTGTTCAGATGTTCGTTCGAAGTGTGTGTGTGGTCGCTAGCAAGCTCTAGTCACCACCAGTACTGCTGTCTCCTGTGTCACTGTCAGGGTCGCTGCTACTGAGTTCGCTATCGTCTGCTCCTACGCCGTCACTGCAGCTACTGTCGTCATCAGTGTCGTGCTCATCTGGCAAGTCAACAGGTACTGGGACGACGTAGCGATCGCGTCGAGGGGCAGACCCGAGCTTGCGCGCGGCGACGTGTAGTAGTCGATCGTTGCGACGTGAGATGCCTTCGATGCCACCAAGAAACTCGACGATGTTCGGATGCGAGGACTTGAACGTGTCGTTCAACGTTCGGTTGAACCTCTCCAACGGATTGTTTGTGCGCGACACGAGCGTCTTGCTCACACCGCTCACGTTCCAGAGGTGCGGTGGACAGAGGTTGAGCCATGTCCGTCCGAAGTAGCGCCAGAACGCGGCCCACTTCTCGCTCGAGTAGCGAACTTGCTGCATCACGCACCTGCTCTTCACCAGACGCTTCACCCACGAGATGCCTTGCTGCGCGACTTTCTCCTTCGGCACAACAGACAGCATGTCGAGGACGCCTGGCGCCATCGCGATCTTGACCTCGTTGTTGGAGAGCCTGAGATGCTTCATCTTCTTGCGGCATGCGGCCTTGAAATGAAAGTGACAGCCAGTGATCGTGGCCTCAGGGAAGTGGTTGCTCACTGCATTGACCAACCCGCGTTCAAAGTCGCAGACGACTGTCTCAGGCTGTAGTTCGTGGTTGGTTGCTTCTTTCACGAACATGAGTGCTTTCCAGTACGCGTCAAAGGTCTTGGACGCCAAGAGCACGAAGAAGACTGGGACGTAGCACTTCGTAGGTCGGTCGTACGTCATGAGCACGACGCACTGCTTGTATGCGATCGGGGCACTCTTAAATGTGCCGTCAATGAAGACGGTGGTCTGTTTCTGCTTGAGCAAGTTGACGAGAACGGGGTGCGCCCAGCCGATCATCGTCTCCATCTTGCCGTCGTGCGACCATGTGTGCAAGAACTGCAAGAAGTGCAGACTGGTGTCCTTCACCATGCAGAGAGGCGTCTCTTGCAGTCGCTTCACTATGTCGCCACTGGACGCTTTCAGACGTGCGCGCTGTACTCGCTTTGTCACTTGCTCCTTGATCAAGCCACAGACGGCCTGCAGATCCTCGCGACCGTAGTACTTCTGTCGTACGGCATCCCAGACGTGCTCGGGAGTGTCGACTGTAGAGACAGCGAGCTTGTCGACTTCGACTTTCATCTGATCGATGAGCGTCAGAGTGCTGGTAGTGTTGCCTTGTGCGGTCGGCGCGTGGTGCTTGCGAGGACATGTGTGGCGGGTCATGTGCTCGTAGTCGTACGACATGCTGCTCGTGAGGTACTCAAGTCTGGCTGGGCACTTCGCGCTTCGATACGCACTACAGCGGTAGGTGATCTTGACCGAGGTAATGTTTGCGCGTGTCCAGTCGTAGCCCTCGATGTAAATCTTGGTTGACCCTTCTCACTTGCGCTTAGTACGCACGTCGCTTCCTTGTGCGGGTGCTTGGAGTACAGTAAAAGTGTGTCGGACTGGTATCGAGCGCATCGACACGATACGCAGACTGCAGAGGCGAAGATGGTTCGTCGTGTTGAGAGCTCGACAGCGCAGCGTACGAACGCATTACTGCAGTGCTAGCGAGTGCGATGCAAGTTGAGTTGTGCGAGCAGCACTTCGTGAGTTCTTGCTTGTCGTCGTGAGAAGCAAGCCATCTCTATTCATGGCTTCATGATCTCACTCAACGACAATAGCATACTCGATGCGATCGCAAACACTTGCAAAGGTCGTGGCTCCGGTCACGCATTGGTCACACCATCTGCCGTGACCTGCACCCATGACCTGATCGGGTCCTGACCCAATAAAGACGACACCGACTTTGCTCCAGTGTGCGTAGCAGCTTAACTTGTCATTCTTGGTGAGCTCGAACTCTATGCACGAGTCGTTCAAGGGCCGTTCCTCTCACACTCCTGCAGCATTTGACGTCGCCGCCGTCGCAGTTCGTGAAGCGAGCGAAACCAGGCACTTCACGCGGCTGTCGAACTCGTGGTGGTAGTGCAGTGCATTGTGTCCTGAGACTTCGATCGGTTGCGTCGACGGATCTTCTCTCTTTCCGAGACAACAGTGCGCTCTTGACACGAGCGTCAGCCGGTCTTGAAGCGCAACCGCGCTGGGAAAGAACGGTTGTCTCGACGGCGTTTGCAGACATGGATTCGACTCGGACGGCGACGTGAATGAGCTCGTCGAGACGCTGCTTCTCGTCGTCAAGCACGCCAACTTTGGCGACCCGCCAGTGTACTCAGTCTTGCGCTGCACCAACAGCTCTTGCATGACTGTGCACGACCGCGACGTCAACGCCGCCAAGAACATCATGCTCCTGACGCAGTGCATCCTGAACGGCAGTCCTCGTCGAGCGTACTTGTCGAGACAGCAGTAGGAGCTAGAAGAAGCGTGAGCTGGGGTGCTGGGTCACACGACTCGGTCACTGACCAGCCCACACGGTCGAGCCCGTAGTCTAGTTACTCGCTTGGTAATATGACCGATCACCTTGGAGCGCTGTCACTTGGAGAGTGTCGTTGCTGTGCGTTCGAGTGACTCACGTGTCAAGCGACCTCCTCCATCGCTACGCTGAGCTCTGACAGCAGCGACGACAGCGGTGCACGCATGAGCGACTTGCGATCGTTCACCAAGTGCCGGTTTGTGTGCAAATGGACTCGACGTGCCGCATTGTCTACCTCTCTGTCGCGCTGTCGCTTGCTGCAGACTGGTGCTGTGCCTCCATCTGCTGCTGCTGCAGCAGCAGTGAGACGGCGTCGTCGTGTCCAGCTCAGACTGCGATCTGGCGCGGCGTCGCGCCGGTCAAGTCGCTCATGGCAGCAGACGCGGCACTCGCAAGGAGCTGCGCCACAACACGCGCGTGGCCGTTCTTCACCGCAAAGTTGAGCGCCGTCGCGCCGCTCGTGTTTGCAGCATTCACGTCTACATGGTCGTGCGCCAGCAGCTCCGTGGCAATGGCGTGGTGTTCACTAGCAGCGGCGCCGTGGAGCACTGTCGCGCCATTCGCGTTCGTCGCGTTCACGCTCAAACCGCGCGCGAGCGCCTGTTTCACGCACTCGAAGTCGCCATCTTGGACTGAGCGCAAGACGTGTTCGATGCTCAGCGGCGGCGGCGACGGCGCAGCGTCGTTCGAGTTGTTCGAGTTGGTCGAGTTGCACGAGTTGCACATGTTGTCGAGAGTATTTGCGATGGCAAGTGTTTGAAAGTGCAAAGCGACAACTCACTGTGTTTTAATCTTGGGTTTTGCATGTCAATACAGCGAACAACATGCTTTGAGTCACAGACGCAACAAATTGAAATTGGTACAACAACAAAATCGGATACTAAACAGATGTGCGATACCAATTGTGCGTGCGTTGAAACGTCAACCGCAAAAGTCGAGTATCGGTCAATCCGTCAAGCTATTTCGTGTTCAAGAATGTCGAATTTTGATTGTTTCAGCTTGTTTTCAATTGAATCAGACGCACTTTTTGATGTTTGTAAATGAAGCGTCCTTTTTGCGACATGTATTTTGATACCTCAAAACGAGAAAATGATACTAACTGTGTTTGTTTTGAGTATTGATCAATTTGTCGAGTCATTTCGTCAAGAATGCCACTAAGTAGTATCAAGCTTGACACTCTCGCTTCAAGTGATGACACCACTTGCATGGTTGAGATCTTCAAATCAATGTACCAACAGCGTGCTGAGTGAGCTGCATCTGCAGGCAAGACTCCTTGGTCTCTGTACGATCGAGAACATTCTTTGTAAAGCTCCTGCATCTGCATCTTGAGGTACACTCTATGACGCACATGCTGGTACGCTCGATCGAGGCAGATCAAGCACACGTCAGTGCAGAGGATGTCGATCCTGTTGTGGCACAACGAGTCGTGCACTCCACTCGATTAGACCAACGACGACGACATAGGCAGAGACAGAGATTGTGATGCATGGACGATCTCGATAGACGATACTAGCACACTTGTATGTGTAGGCAGATGTCCTACGTCGAGCTATGACCCGCGATGAACGAACAAGACACGGACGGTCGCGATCCGTGTTGCATCGCCCGCTTCTTCCAAACAGCAAATACAGCTCACACATCCATACTGCGTAGTACTAGTGCGCAACAACGTCCATCCAACGCGACGACACTCCGTGACAACACGCGTATACGCAAGCGCACACCTCGGTTCTGAGACGACGATGATCGAGACGGCAATGCAGTAGTACTGTCGTAGGAGACTCGTTGGAGACTCGTGTGCGAGTGCTGTTTTGAGAACGCACAGCTGCCACCATGAACGCCACGCGCACGCGAGCGAGCGTCAGAGGCATCTTGTCCTTGACAACACACACAAGACGTGCTTATTTGTCTTTGTGTGTGTTGCTTATGATAGAGCGCTATCCTCGCCGTCGTTTGCTGTGTGTTTGGTGCGTAGTCCTCTGGTCTGTGAAAACGAGTCTGCGAACGATGGAGTGTGAACCAAACACACAGCACGCAGTCGCAAAGCACGCGAGACCGACCGCGAGGTAGCTAGCCTTGACGCACAGTCGTAGCGATGCCAGCCGAGGTGAACGACAACGCGCGCGTCGCGCCGTCTCCCGCGCGGGCAAACCAAGGTGGGAGTAAGCGGAAGAATCCGTTCGGCGCAAGTCCTGGAGACAAGTGCAAGGTGGCGAATGACGCCAAGACGACTCGCGGCGCGGCGGCGACACAAGCTCGAGTCCAGACGCGAAGCAAGAAGACCAAGTTCAAGAAAGTGTCGCTCGCGCACCTCTGGCGCTTGCTCTACCGCCTCGCCGTGCTCGCAGCGGCGGTGTACGCTATCGCCATGTCGTTTGCTGCAGTGATCGAGTCCTATAGTCTGCTTCGCGAGACTGTCGGCGACTTTGTGTCAAAAGGCTCATTTGCGTCGCGCGCGCTCGAGGAGCAGATCAGGACGACCACGATTCGCGAGAGTCCGCTCGTGACGAGACTCCTCCAGCACGACACGCGACCACGGAATGCCACGATCTACGTTGACGCGAGTGGCGCGTCGTTCGAACCGTGCGCGAGCATGAGCGCCACGGCACAGGCGATCTACTCGCCAGCGAACCTGCGCACGCTGTACGCTGCGATCGCGCGAGACACGGCGTACAACCTCACGCTCGTCGCGAGCAACGCGACCGAGCTGATCGCGCCGGTCGTGGCGTGCGACCTGGACATCGTCACGAGCGGCTTCGAGGCTCTCGGCGTGTTCCACTTCCTCGTGCGCAAGCGCGCGGACCCAGACGACGTGTACATGCTCACCGTGAACTTTGCGAACCAGATCTACAAGATCAGCCTGCAGCGAGAGGTCGGACCCGCAGGCGTCGGCACGCTCACGTTCGTCAACGACCTGCGCGCACGGGACGTCGAGTGCCACTACATCGTCTCGCTCGGCTACCCGTACGCGGTCCTGGACTTCCGAGTGTACACGCTCACTGGCCTCACCGAGCGAGGGTCTTGGATCTTCAAGCGTATTCGCAATGGCGACCCGACAGACTTGGCCAAGACCGTCCGCGTGAGCACGCGGTCCGGGTTCTACATCGACAGCGACACGTCGCAAGCCAACATCTTCACCGAGCGCTGGGTCGTCTCGAGCAACGCGATCGAGGCGATCACCGGCCCCGAGTGGCTCTCGAAGCCGTACATGTACGACCAGTGGGCGTGGGTGCACTTTGTGCAGCTGTACTTTGGCGTGAGCTCGCTCTTGAGCCTCGTCGTGCTCGTGTTGATCACGTACCGCAACTTCGTCGCCGGCAAGCTCTGGATCGGCGACGCGTTCGTGGCGGTCTCGGGCCGCAACACGCTCCGCGGCTTGCTCGTGCTGCTCTCGTGGTACTTTGGCGGCTTCTGGTCGCTGCTCGAGTTCTGCATCGCCACTGCAAACGACGTATCCAAAGCTACAGACATGGCGATCGTCTCGTCGATCATCTACGCGGATCTTCTCGCGCTCTACTTTAGCCTCTGCGGCGTGCTCGGACTGCTCTTTCGCGAGCGCATCGACCCGCTGCTCACGATACTGTCGTTCCACATCGGGTTCACGTACCGCGTGGCGATCCTGCTCTGGTTCCCTGCTGCGGCGCAGACCGTCGCGACGTTCTCGAGCGCGTTCTACAACAGCGGCATGCTGCCTGCGATTGACGGCCAGTCCAAGGTCTCGCTTATGCGCTTCTGGACGCCGCACAGCGTCTTCCCCGTCCCGACCGACGTGATCGTCGCGACCCTCGCGCCAGTCTTTGGCATGCTCGCAAGCGTCGTGCTCTACATCTTGCTCAAGAAGGTGTATCGACGAGTCTACCCGGATCCGCTCCATATCCAGCGCTCGAGCAACACGACCGCGATGTCGGAGGACGAAGCGAGCATGCGGCAGCGCCTGAGCGTGCTCACGATATTTGAGATCGCCACCGGCGCGCAGCTCGCGAACCGCTTCGGCGTGCTCGCCGAGTACGACAACTGCCTCTTCATCAAAGGCATGAAGTTCGCGACGCCCGACGGCATCTACAGCAGCGGCTTTGTGATCGTGAACCAGAAGTACCTGCTCCAAGCCGACGACCTCTGGACCGTCCTCGTCATGAAGGTGCTGCGCCTCCGGTTCGCCAACATCTACATGTACGAAGTCAACGGCAGCACTGTCGAGCAGCGCGCGCGACTCGTGTACCCCGACACGTTCAAGCTCGTGGAGCTCGTCTGTCTCAACACAAACATACTCTCGTAGGACAATGGCGATGGCGACGGCATGTCATGGCTATACAACGACGACGTAGTGACTGAGGATCGAGACGAACCATCGTGCTCTGCGTTGTGGTATGATCGATGTCGACTTGCTGTGGACACTGTCCTTGCTGCTGCACCTACTACCTGAATGCGCCACGCGAGGAGAAGATCCACCGATGGCTTGAAGTGGTGCTACTGTGCAAGCAAGCAAGCATCAGCGCCGGTCAAGCTGTGTGCTTTGTTCAAGTGTGTGTCCTCCACCTCACGATGAGATGCTCCGTTTAGAAGACTCTCACAGTCACTCCAGCTCAGAATGATTGTGCACAAATTGCCTTTTCGTTGGCTTGGGCCGTTGAGGAGCTCAATGCTCACTCCTCATTTCAGATCTCACCACCAATCGATCAATTGATCAAGCAGTCGATCGAGCAAGCGGTCGACAGACTCTCAAGCGCTCTGCGCAATGGCAACACCACCAACGTTTTGCATCACCACAAGCGATGCGACAGAGCAGCTCGACCATGACCAGCAGCAGCAAACAACAGCAACAACAACACCATCAGTATCAGCAGCTACTACTGCAATGATGGAGCGCGTGTGGACGATCACAAGCGCCAAGACGCTCCAGACGCTCGAGATGAACGTCCCAGGCGTCGTGTTCATCGACATCGACGCTGCGCTCGGAGCTCCAACGTCAGCTCAACCTCCAGCTTCAATTGACCAGCCAGGCCGAGTCGTTGCAACATTCGTCGCGACGAGCGACTCGCAAGCGCTTCTCGATGCACTCGAAGCCACATCGCTGGATGTCGACAAAGAAGACGAAGGTGTGCGCTTTGGCGTCAAGAACGAGACCGCAGAGCTGCGTGGCTCGCTGCTCATCCAAGTGGCAGTGCGGGACACGCACGCACTGCGTACATTTGTCGGCTCAGCAGCCACGTACGTCTTCGGTGACGCAGTCATGAGACAGAACGACCCAGACGCAGACGTGAGCCTGGAGGCACGCAACGCTGGCAGCGCGTTCATGTCATCGAGCGAAGGCTTTGCGTTGAGGTCGCTGGCTGCATCGAGTTTCGGCGGTGGCGTCGTTCAAGTGCGCGTTCCGAGCATCGCCGTTCGCGAGGCATTGGGCCTCACAGGATGGTCCAGCTCGAGCAAGCTGATCATGTTGGCTGACTCGATCACAGCAAAGCACATCAAGCCATTCGTCGCGGCCAGAGCGAGCATCGTCGTGCAGACAGCGAGCTTGACGACAAACCACTTGGACTCGGCGATCATCTACTGCGGAGACATTGCTGTCGTCGGTGCTGGGAGCGCAAAGAAGCAGACTGCGATGATCTTTCCGTCCGGGACGATCAAGACTCGAGACGTCGTGTCCGACAAGACGTCAGTGATGATCATGTGGTCCGGACTCGCGCAAGTCCAAGCGTCAAAGGAGCTGAGCGTCCAGACTCCTTTCTTCGGCACCGTCGAGCTCACAGCCGCTGCGCCGCAAGAGACGACGATCGAGCGCTGGCTCTGGTGGCGCAGCAAGACAGTCCCAGGCGACATTGTCAAACCATTAGCAGCAGCAGCGGCAGCAGGAGTCGATGCTGTCGACAACACTATCGACGCTGTCGGAGCAAGTACGCAAGACACGAGTGGTGTCAGCTCATCGAGTGAGAACATCGTGCCTCCTCCAGCGCGAGAACCAGTCGTGGTGCACTACCGCGTGAAGAAAGACAAAGTGCCGGTGCTCGTGAAAGCGAGCGACATTGCTGTGTCATGGACGTCGCGCTTCATGAGCTACAAGGTCTTGACAGGCGTTGCTGCGGTTGGCGCGATCGTGTTGGTCGTGACTCGACAGCGCGCGTCGCGCATGAGCTAGCGAGTAGAGCAGTCTGCGCGCATACACATACATACATATCATCGCTTGCTTGCATGTTGAGCAGTGCAAGACCTGCGTCAAAAGCACAGTCAAAGGCGCTGCTGGCCTTCTCGACCTCTTCCTTGGGAAAACAACATCACAAATCAACCCATTCGAAATCGCAACAAGTGGCAACGCTTGCAGTTGCGAACTTGCGTCGATCAACGCAAGTCGCAAGCACCACAAGTCGCAAGCCCAGTTGCCATGGCGTTCCACGTCGTTGCGTCCGACACGACAGCAGCAGCTGCAGAAGGTCATGGACGCGAGCTGCTGCAGCGCGTGTGGCTGATCTCGTCCACGCGCGAGCTGCAGACGCTGCACGTCAAAGTGCCAGGGCGAGTGTTCATCGACTACGACAGTTCGCTGAGCGCGTCGTGTGCGGATCCTACAGCTTCGCACACGTCTACTACAGACGCACCACCGTCCAACGCAAGCGACTCGACTGCACTAGCATCGACTGAACCAACAACAGTCGTTGCCAAGATCATTGTTACGAGCTCGTCACAGCGCTTGCTCGACGACTTGCTCGAGGTCGTCCCGCTCTACGGCGCAAAGGAAGGCACAGGCGTGCGCTTTCACGTCGCGAACCAGACCGCGACGCTCCTCAAGTGCGCAGTGCTCACGCAGATCTCCGTCAGCGCTGCGTCTGTGATTCGCGAGCTCCTAAGCAATGGCGCAGACGTCGTGATCGGCGAGCGCGTGCTCATGCAGCACGGTGCCGACGCATCGCTCGCCATCAAGTCTCTCAACCGCGGCGATCTCTTCCTTCATACAACGAGCGGCTTCTCGCTCCATAAGTTCGAAGTGCGCAAGACGGGGAGCGGCGACGTCCAGATCCAGACGCCGTCACTCGAAGCCTCCGAGATGCTGTCGCTCTCGTCTGGCGGCGCCGACCGCAGCACGATGCGCGTTGCAGTCGACACAATGCGCGCCAAGATGATCATCGCACTCGCTGCGCGCTCGCACGCCGTCGCAGTCCAAACGAATGCGCTCGCGACCGAGATGTTCATGGTCTGGGCCGTTGCTGGCGGACACGTGGCGTTCAGTGGACACGACAGCTCGGTGAAGCATCACGTCAGTATCGTCAGTGGCGGCGGTCGCATCGGCACTGCCGCTGTCTTCGCGGACGTCGTCAGCGCGAGCGTCTTGGGATCCGGCGTCGTCATTGCGCAGGCGAGTGCGACCTTACAAGCGATGGCCACTGGCAGTGGCCGAATCTACTACGCTGGCAAGCGTCCAGACAACGTGACGGAGCGCACGACGCGCTCGTGGTTTCGCTGGCAGCGCACAAGCAATGACGTGGTCGCGCCGTACGACGCTGCGCTCGACTCAATGGACGACAACGTGTCGTCTGCGCTTCGCACGACTCCGCCGCGCGAGCCCAAAGTCGTCGCCGTGCGCATGTCCAAGTCGCTCTTTCACCGCGAACCGAAGCTCGAGGTCGACGGCGAACTAGAAGCCACGAGCCGATGGACGTGGACGCTCGTGGGCAGCGCAGCAGCAGTCGCAGTCGTCGCAGTCATCGTCGTTGCTGCAAAGCGCAAGCACTAGGATCTTGCCATGTATGTTGCGAGCGTCGAGAACAACTCGAGCAATGTATGCACTTGCATAGCAATAATACTTTCTAGCAAATGGAAGGTAACTCACTACAAACTGTCGTATTTTGCAAATGCGCGCTGATGTTCTTGCACTCGCTTTTGTCACTACCACCACAACACCAACTTCGAGAAGCGCAAGTCGCCTGCGTCTCCTTGAAGCACTCACCACCTCCTCCCCCTTCGTCGCTCGCTCGTTATGGCTCCGCCGCTGCCGCCGCCTGCGTCAGGTGTCGCTGTCGTCCAAGTACGCGCGCCGCCGTCGCTCCAGACGCCTGTGCGCCGCGCACACGTCGCGATCTACACGGGCATGAGCGCGCTGGAGCTCGCGAATGTGCTGCAGAGCGTGCTCGAGCTGCCGGTCGAGACGTCGTGCACGGGCTTTCTCGTCGTCGACGCGCACAGCAGCAGCCACCAGCACCACCGCCATCGCCACCACCAAGCCAAGAAGAAGAAGAAGAGCAAGCGCTCTAGCGCGCTTGACATGAACGACACGTACAAGCGCATTGTGCCGCTCTCGCTCGCGTGCCTCGCACCGGATCTGCTCACGACGGTGCGTCGCCACGCGCTCTCGTCTCTGCTCGATACCACTCGCTGTGCTCACTCACGCGTTGCTCACTTGTCAGCCAAGCGGCTTTGTGACTGCGCTCGTCACGCTCGACCGCTCGCCAGCAGCAGCACCATCGCCTCGTGCGCACAAGGCGCTGCTCGCGAGTCGCAGCGACGACACGAGCACAGCCACTAGCACAAGCAAGCCAGTCATAGCTGCCAGTGCCCCACCGCCAGCGCCACTTGCGACTGCGAGCGCTGTCCCAGCAGATGCGAGCGAGCGCATCCGCCGCTTCGTCGCCGCTATGAGCGACGACCACGCGCTCACAAAGTTCGAGGCCGCAGTCCTCCTCGAGCTCTGCGAGCAGCAAGCGCCAGACGTCCTGCGCGTGATGCGCAGCAGCAGCGACTCGGTCGCGCACAAGCAGCAGTTCCTCTTGCGCCTCGTGCGCGGACCGACCGACTCGGCGCACACGAACGACGCAGCGACTGCGCGGCCGCTCGAGCCAAGTAGCAGCGCACCTACTGCGGCGCTCGCATCGCCATCGCACGCGCCAAACGCGCAAGTGGCGGTCGTCGCCGCCAAAGTCGTCGCGATCGCCCGGAGCGTCTTCTCGCCGCAGGTCCAGACCGAGATCCTCGACGCCGCCGCCGCGTACCGCGCCAAGCACGACAGCAGCGCGCCGTCGGACGCGAGCTTGAGCCAGAAGATGGAGCTCCTGGGTCTCATTGAGCGCCTCCTCCGCAAGCACGCGCTGCCAGAGGAGCAGGTCGCGTACCTCGTGCGCCTCGTCCTGAACGAGAACCGCTTGCTCCTGAGCGCGCTCCAGTCGCATCGGCTCGACCAGAGCGCAAGCGACTTGGAGAAAGCGGTGCAGCAGATCGCTGCGCTCGGGCCAGGACCGACGCCGCCGCCGTCGAAAGCCAAGAGCCCAAAGAAGCGCGCGAGCAGTCCACGCAAGAGCACGCGCGCACCCCAACCGGCGCTCCAGGGCCTTGTCGCGCGGCCTATTGACATTCTCCATGCGCTGCACCAGAAGCAGCTCCTCACGACGCTCGAGTACGACCTCCTCGCCGCGCTCGTCAAGCAGCAGGACACGCAAGTGCTCGCGGCTATCGACGCGTTCGAGCGCTCGCGCGACGCGCTCGTGTTCATCGTCGAAGACATCACGACCGAGCTTGGCGACGACGAGCGCGCGGCGATCGCGAGCCGCCGCAGCGACCGCAATGATGCAGCGAACGGCGGCACCGCGCACTGGCAAGCGCACATCGTCGCGCTCGTGCACCACTGGCGCGACCGCGACCTCTTGGACGCCGAGTACGTCCCGGTGCTCGAGGCGCTCGTGGCTGTGCGGCACAACCTGCTCCAGAGCGCGTACGAGGTCTTTGCGAGCGACGGCGACGCGAGCGAGCTCCTCGACACACTCCAGCGCATCGCGAAGCTCCAGCGCCAGGCCGACGACGGCGCAGCGCTCGAGCAGTTTAGCCGCGTCGTCGACGCGCACTGCGACGTGCTGCGCGCGAGCGAGAAGGCGCTCGTGAAGCAGCTCTTTGTGCGCCGGAACGCGCTCGTGCAGGCGGCGTGGGACGTCTACGGCGTCGAGCAGAACGTGCACGACCTGGGCGACACGCTCCTGCGCATCGCGCGCTTCACGAGTCGCGCAGACGCGAAGCTCCGGATCGTCGAAGTCGTGGGCGAGATGCTGCGGCGGCGCCTCGTGCGGTCGCACGAAGCCGACGGCCTCATTCGGCTGTTTGAGGAGAAGAACGACGCACTGCTCGCTGCGGCCGAAGCGTTCGACTCGGACGGCGACGTGAATGAACTCGTCGAGACGCTGCTCCTCATCGTCAAGCACGCCAACTTTGGCGACCCGCCAGTGTGTTCGCCGCGCCACGCGCACCGGAGCCGCTTCCGCACCGTCTCGACTGCGCCGTCGCTCGAGTTTGGCGAGTCTGGCGCCGACGAGCGCGCGGCGCTGCAGCTCATTGAACGCCTCCGCGCGACAGGACGGCTCGCCGACTGGCAGCGCGAGGTGCTCGTGACGCTCGTCGGACAGCACGACGACCGCGTGCTCGCGGCCATGGACGTGTACAACGATGACGCGGACGTGCGCGAGCTCGTCGACACGCTATCGCGCCTCTGCGACTTGCTCGTGTGGGATGAGCACACGCCGAGCATTGTGCGCGAGTGGGTCGCGCCGCTTGAGCAACGCAGTGCTGTGCCGCGCGGCGTGCTTCAGGAGCTGATTGCGAAGCGCGACGACCGCGTCCTCGCGGCGTTTGTCGTGTACTTGGGCGACCGCAACGACGACGAGTTCGTGGACTCGCTTGAGCGCATCGCGCGAATCGCCACGCGACAAAATGCAACGTCGATGACTGAGCGCGTCGACTGTGCGATCGACCTCGCGCACGCGGACACGCAGCTCGCAGCGCTCGTGGCCGACGGTTTGCTCTCAAGTAGCGACTGCGCGACGGTCAAGACGCTCGTGCGCGCGTCGCACGCGCAGGTCCTCGCGGCGTTCGACGTCCTCGACGCCACGGACGACCGTAGCGACTTTGTCGACACGCTCGCGCGCATCCTCGCGCGTCATGCGAGCAGCAGCGCACCGGACGAACGATCCGAGACGCGTGCGAGTGTGGCGGCGTCGCTGATCGCCCGTATGGAGAAGCAGCTGCTACACTTTGCGAGTGAGTTGGGACTCGCTCCGGCGGCGCTCGCTGCGCTCAAGCGGTCGATAGCTCGACAGGACGAGATCCTCACGGCAGCAGTCGAAGTGTACGAAGTCGAGCAGGACGAGGTGCGTCCTGATCTCTAGAGTGTCGTGTGTGACTCGTGAGGGCGAAGACGATTAGCTCACGCGTGTGTGTGTTGCAGGACGATCTGAAAGACACGCTCAAGCGCGTGGCGCTCCATGTTGTCGAGGCCGAGCGGCAGTGACGAAGACGCCGTGCGAGGCAGAAAGGAAGGGCGACTGACAGACAGACAACGCAATGCAGTCGAGCCTTCCTACTATCGTCGAGCTGCTGCGACTGCTTCTGCTTCTGTATGGAGCTAGACGTAGGATGCATGGTGGACATACTAGCACGGGCGGTACGTGAGGAAGAACTCGATGCCCTTCTCGACCGAGACGTCGGCCGAGTCGATCGTGATCTCGGGCACGTCGAGCGACTTGAGCGTCGGGCGGTACGCTGTCACAGCGGCGTTGATGCGCAGCGTCGTCGACGTCTTGCACGGTGACCAGGCGATGGATGTCGCTGTGAGGTTGTTGGTCATGTATACGTCCGTGTCGGTGCTCGGTCCCCATCGCTGCTTGTATGACGGTCCGGTGCTCGAGGCGAAGAAGTAGCTCGTCGAGAACTCGGCGTACGCGCCAGTCTCTTCCGGCACGTACACGTTGCCGCGGTAGTCGGCTTTGAAGATCCCGATCGTGATGCCCTGGAGCACTTGCACCGGCACGATGAGGTCGCACGTCTTGCGGCTGCGCGTCGTCGCGTCTGCAGTCGCTTTGAACTCGGAGAAGAGCACCGAGACCGACTGCGCGTCGAATGACGTGACCATGCTGAGCGTCGCGTTTGGGCACCCTGAGCCGAAGTACGTCGGCTTGCCGAGCTTGAAGACCGCGTTGACTGCGTTCGCGCTCGGTGCGATGGCAGCGAGAACTGTTGCGACAACGCCGAGTACCAAAGAGCTGAGCATCGTAGTGGCTAGTGAGAGAGCACGAGAGAGCTGGAGGTACAGGACTCGACACACGGACGCGCGCCAGTCGTGTTGAAAGCGAGAGTGACACCATCGAGCGAGCTAGTTAGCGGTACTCCCGTGTGTGGCGCACTCCAAGTTCATGCGACGAAGGTGGTCGTTTCGCGTATGACTTCGTGGAACGCTCTTGAGAGGAGTGTCCGCTCGAAGGCTTCTCGTTGTAGCGAAAACGCTGTGTAGCGCTCCGGTGGGCATCCGCTCCGCTCGAGCCCCCCGAGTTGCTGGTAGTTTGACTTCATGTGATCCGCTTCAGGTCCACCAGCTTTGAACCTGTCCCTTGCTGAGCGACAACCTCCATGCTTCGAAGTGCTTGACATGCGGTCGTGGTGGCGCAAAGAGGGACGCAAGAGGTGGAGACTAACACACACACACGTAATCTGTACTCGCAATGGTGATTACAATGACGGTGGACTGGCAGAGGCACCAGTCGCAACGTTCAGATAGCGATCGATGCACTCGTACACAGTGAGAGTGAGAGGCACATACGCTCGTGCGTGTCTTAGTTGTCTTAGTTCTTCTTTGACGCTGGCGCCGGCAGCGACTTTGTCTTGGAGTCGCAATCTCGGATAGTTCACATCGCAGACTCAACAACGCAGTTGAAAGCTCAGGAGCACATCAATCACTACTCGTTCCATCAATTACGTTCTCTGGCATCGCTCTGGACTCGACCTACCTTCTTCTCTTGCTCGTACCTTGCTAGCTCTGTTGTTGATACGTTTGTACAATCTCATTCAGTTCGCATTTCGCCTCAAACAAGCCACAATGCAGCAAGGAGCGTGTGCACGACCGCGACGTCAACGCCGCCAAGAACATCATGCTCCTGACGCAGTGCATCCTGAACGGCAGTCTTCGTCCAGCGCACTTGTCGAGACAGCAGTAGGAGCATGAAGAAGCGTGAGCTGGGGTGCTAGGTCACACGACTCGGTCACTGACCAGCCCACACGGTCGAGCCCGTAGTCTAGTTGCTTGGTAGTATGACTCGAAACGTGACAAAGAAGCGGAAGCCACGCTCGACTGTGATGTCCGTCGAGTCAATCGCGATCTGCGCGTCGTCGTCGCTCAGCGTGGACTTGTACGCCATGAGCGCAGTGTTGATGCGGAAGTTTGCCGACTGGCCGCACGGTGACCACACGACAGCCGAGACACCAAGCTTGATCGACAAGAAGAGGTCTTCGTCCGAGCGCGTGGCCCACGTCCTCTTGTACGTCGGACCCGTGGCGCCTGCGAATAAGCAGTTTGCCTGGAACTCGACGAACTCGCGCTCGACTGCTGGCACGAACGTGGAGCCGCGGAAGTCGACTTGGAAGATACCAATTGAGACGCCAGGCAAGATCGACACTGGCACCGCGAAGTTGCACGCCTTGCGGTCGCGATTTGTGCTCGGCGTCGTCGCCGCAGCGTACTTGTCAAAGAGGATCGAGACAGTCTGTCCATCCATCGACGGCGCGACGTGCACGGTCCCGGCAGGGCATCCAGAGCCAAAGAACGACGGCTCGCCCATCAGGAACACTGGGTCCGTCGCTGAGGTGCCAGTGACGCTAAACAGCGCCAGCACCGCACAGCCTAGTCCAAGGACGCGATAGAACACCATGGTGCCAGCGAAGCGCAGCGGCGACTGCAGTGTACCTGGCTCGTAGCGAGGTGGTTGAGAACTGACGTGGTAGTGTGAGTGGCATGGTAGTGCTCCAGCTGCACACAGAGCTGCACTGCCGACGTCCTGGTGGTGGTGGTGGCTCTATTGGTCGTGCGTGTCAAGTGATCCGTTTTCTCTGGCGACCGCAACGTGTTAGCGTTTCATACGCTCACCAGAGAACATCCGGAGTACCTGACCCGAGCGTACGTCCTGAAATGACATCACTGAAGTCTCCATGCGATGCCTGCACCTTGACGAGCTACGCTTCGATGCGAGGTTCGCTGTCGCCTGTCGACTGCACGGGCTCAAACACGATCAGAGTACCAACAGACAATGCGCACTGAACAACCAAGAGCATGGAAGACGACGTTGTGGTGACACGTCTTTCGCTGCGCGGTTCTCCCGACTTTGGTGCTCTTGTGTCGCTCCTTGTGGTGCGAGCGAAGGCACGTGTCGACGTGAGTCATTGCACTAGCCGCTGCTTGCTCCTACTCGTGGTATCCACAGCTCGGTGCATGCCAAGCAGCGTCTGATCCAGTTGCGACGCTGAGAGCGTTTGATGTGAGCTGGGGCCCAAGCACTTTCCTGTCAAAGTGTCGTGAGCACATCGATAGAGAGAGTGCTCGCATGATCGGAGCAGCAGCAGCAACACCAAGCGACAAGCAATAAGAGCTGAACACAGCTAGAGAGGCCTCTGGTTGTGCTGTGCTGGTCGCACACTCTAGCGCACACTTCGTTGCCTCGTTCACTCGTCGCTGTTATCGCTCCGCTGGCGCTTTGCCGAGCGCACAGAGGCATCGCCATTGCCATTGCTGTGGACGCGGAACGTGAGTGGATCCGACAAGCTGTCGCCTTCAGCCTCGTCATCGTCGTCCCCTTCTGCTTCGTGGAGAGCTGCAAGTCAAACAGAAGCAACAGTAGCAGTGGCAAGTCGAGAGGTGTGAGAGGTTGAGCGACTCATCGCACAAGACAAGCGCATGCAACGGCGCTCGGTCGTACCTGGGAGCAAACTGCCAGTGACATCCGATCGACGAGCGCTTGATGACGGCGGACGCACTGCGTTCGACACGATCAACTGACGAGAGAGAGCCGTACGCACGTATAGCAGTCAGCAATCGCACCAGCTCGCAAGAGACAACGAGCGATCGAGAGCTCATGACGCACTTTGGACGACGGCGACGGCGGCGGGAGCGTCGTGCTGAACGTGCGCAAGAAGCTCCGGAACGCGTCCTGCGCGCACCGAGCAACAGCAACAGCGTGAGACTGCAAGGTCACGAGCGCACTGCTAGTCAAAGGACGTACGAGGATCGCTTTCTGGATCAATGGACTTGGGTTGCGGCTGTAGACGCGGATCACGCGCTCTTCAAACTGCAAAGAAGCAACGGGTCGGTTCGTGAGCTGCAGACGTAGCGAGAGGGTCCTCCATGGGACGCACCTTCTCGGGGAAGAGCAGGCTGACTTGGTCCTTGGGGATGTGGAAGCTGTGGTTGAGGTCGTTCGAGCTGTAGAACGAGACGTTGTCGACCGGGTTGCGGTCCTCGAGGTTGTAGTTCAGCCGGCCGTCGGCGACGATGATGTCGCGTGGATCCAACGTCACGCCGCTCGTGACGTTGCAGCACGCGATCGTCTCGCTCGTGACCTTGGGCACTCTGCTCATGACCTCGGGCGGGAGCAAGTACTCGTCGACAAACTCGTAGAGCTTGCGGCACCGCAGCTGCTTGATGATGCGGCGCGCCTCTGCGAGCTCAGGGTCCTTGGACGCTTCGATCGTCTGCGTGAACGACAAGCGACACACTGTGAGTGTATCTGTCGTCGCGAGTCCCTGTGATAGGGACCGTCGTGGCGTACATGGATGACGTGGTCGGTGAGGAACTGGAACTCGGCAGGAGACTCGGTCGCTGCAGAGATCCCGAGCTTCTTGTCTGTTTGAGCAGAGTTCACAGGGTGAAGGTGTAAGAGGCAAGTGAAAGGCTCACGACAGTGATAGCACGACGCACCAGCGAGGAGCATGGCGTCGCAGATCATGAACTCGACGGCTTTGCCTTTGCGGTGGTTGTAGATCTGCTCCTCAGGCACATACAAGAGACACAACAAGCGCATGAGTCTCGCATACCACGAGCGCATGAGTCTCGCATACCACGAGCGCAAGAGACTCGCTAGTACCAGACGCAGGACGCACTGATTTGTGCATCTGGTAGCGCTGCTGAAAGAGGTCGTAGATGTCGAGGTTGACGCTCGTGTGGTAGCAGATCTGGTCGTCAATGACGCGGTTGAAGAGCCACAGACGCGTGAAGTTGAAGCCTTTGCGCACGCCAAAGAGGTTGATCATGTCGCGCGCGAGGTAGTCGAACTTGTCGACGTCGATGCAGTTCCGGCCGTTCGCGACGATCTCGTAGAGGTACCCGCGTGGGTCGCGCTTGCCCATGTGGCGCTCCTTGGCGCCGACGATGACCTGCTGCACGAAGCGCAGGTCGTCCTTCTCGAGCTCGATCTGGTTCTCGTCGACCATGTACTCGATCATACGGAGCGACATGTCTTCGTGGTGGTAGCTCACGCCGTGGTGCGCAGCCACGAGCGGCATGAACTGGTGCTCAAACACGTGCGAGAACGGCCCGTGGCCGACGTCATGGAGCAGTCCAGCAGCGCTCTACAAAAGCAGACAGTCAGTCAGTCGCACGGTCGGTGTACTGGTCATTGGCAGAGCGACGTGACGCACCAACAACGTCGACTCGCGCTGCGTGAGCTCGAGCTCTGGCTGCTGGACGCGAAAGCGCTCGACAGTCTCGCCAGCGAGGTACCCGACGCCGAGCGAGTGCTCAAAGCGGTTGTGCGACGCGCCTGGGAAGACGTAGTAGAGCGTCCCGAGCTGCTTGAGGTCGCGCAGGCGCTGGAACTGCGGCGTGTCAATGAGCGAGACACAGAGGCCGTTGAGCTTGATGTAGCCGTGCACTTGGTCTGCAAGATGTACGCAACACGCGACGCAAGAGTGCACGTAAGAGCGAGCTGTCACTCGAGCGCATGCATGGCAGTTGATGACATGTGCGCACCGTTGAAGAGCTTGGCGCGTGGGTCGCTGTTGCTGCTCACGCTGCTGCTCGCGCCGTCTGCGAGCATCGTTGTCGTTGCTGTTGTTGTGCTACAGAGCCACTGCTTGGAGGCGCCTGGAGTGCTGGGCTGGCGCAGTGGATGCTGTCAAGCGATGGCGCTGCTGCTTCGTACTGAGGAGCTCGTGACTGGCGGTGTCGGTTCGTTTGCGTGAAATGGTGTGTGACACTCCGTCTTTTTAATCTTGATGTTAGTATGAAAACTTAGCTCAAAACAAACGCCACGCAGGTGGCTCGAATGTGCTGTTGAAGCGTTGGCGATCGTTCTGGGTCAATCGTCGCGATTGTCAAGATGCAGCCTGCACAGCACATGTACAAGAGGCGATGCCAAGCGCGCAAAGGATGGGGAATGATCGCTCGCTCTCTCACCCTCGCGCTGTCGCACGCGCACAGACCATGACTTCGTCGTCTCGAGGTCTCGCGAAGTCTTAGGACGTCAAAAGACTAACACGCGAGAAGCCGCCGCCTCGTCAGCGCCGCCGACTGATTAACCAGGATCTCCGGCTCCTCGTGCTGCTCTTGCTCTACGACGACGCACCCGCTCATTCGTACACTCGACAGCACCATGGCGAGCGATCGCAAGAAGCCCACGACACACACGCGACTGCTACGCGGCTGTACGCTGCAGCACATTGTGTTTGCGCTGCTTGTGCTCGGTGTCCTCTCGCTGCTCGTGCGCGTGCGAGAGCTCCCGAGCACAGTAGCCGCAGCGCGTGCGCGCGAGGCGCTCGAGACGCAGACACAATCTATCGCAAAGGCCGCAATGCGCGGCGCCGCTCTTGACGCGCCAGTCACGTTCACAGACGCAGTCGTGACAGAAGAGGTCGTCACGACTGAGGCGCCATCGACACCCGCTCCAGTAGTAGTAGTAGCGCCAGTAGCAGCGCCAACGCCAACGCCGCAGCACAGCAAGACGCTCGCAGAGCTCCAAGCGCTGAGTCTGTGCGAGCGTGAGCGCGACAGTGCGCTCTTGGACGTCATCCGCGCGTCGCAGACAACGCTCTGCGCCTCGCGCAACACCAGCAGCAGCAGTAGCGACGCGGACCGCGCGACTGCTGTGACGCTCATTGACGTCCCTGGCGGCATCAAAGCCACGGTCTTCAGCGGCTTGGAGCTCGACCTCGTGGGCGTCAAGGTGCACAAGCCGATCAAAGACCTCTCGCAGGACGGCGGGAAGCACGACCCGCGCTTCGTCTTCACGCACAACGTCGTGCACTGCCGCTGCTCGGACCTCGTCGCGTTCGCCAAGACTGAGCGCGCGGGCCAGGCGCTCGGGATCTGGGCCACGATGCTCGCGCGCGTCGATCCAAAGCGGGACGCTGCGTCGACGCTGTGCGACCCGCAGCTGCCGCCTCTGGCGCCGGCAACAGACGCGAACGCCGTCGTGTTCCGCGAGCGCGTGATCCTCATCGCGCGGCGCGACGACCACAACCCGTTCTTCCAGGTCTCGAACGCATTGAACGCCTACATCGTCGCAACGGCGCTCGGCTGGGACCTCGCGACCACGCGCGTCGTGCACTTGGACAGCGGGTACCCGTCACCCATCGACGCACTGCACGAGAAGCTCCTGTCGCCAAACCATGCGCTCATCCATGGCGACGCACTCCTGGGCAAGCGCGTGCGGTTCGAGAACGACGTGCTGCTGGCGCCGTGGGAGGTCTCGGGCCCGATGATGCAGCACCTGAACGACGACGAGCCGTGCGGCACCTCGGCGCTCTTCACGGACTTTCGGCGCCTAGCGCTCGCGACCATGGGCGCGATGACCGCGAAGCCAGTCGCCGGCGTCCTGACCGACGGCGATACAGAGGACGACGACGAAGCGACCGAGTCGTCGCTCTCGGGCGCTGCGGCGTCGCTCGTGACGGTCACCGTCATCACGCGGCGGCCGTACAAAGGCCGCAAGGTCCAGCGTGTGTGGCGCAACGAAGTCGACGTGCTCGATCGCATGCGTCTGGAGTACAAGGACCTGAACATTGCGTTCCAGAGCGTCGACTTTGTCGCCTTGACGCTCCAGGAGCAGATGGACGTGGTCGTCCAGAGCGACGTCGTCATCGGCATGCACGGCGCTGGCATGGTGAACGTCTTCTGGACGCGACCAGAGACGCTCGTGGTCGAGATCTTCCCCAAGGACCGCCGGCGCTGGGGCTACCGCAACCTCTGCCAGTTCCTCGGCTGCGACTGGCACGAGTTCCGCGGCGGCGACGACATTGGCAAGCACAAGGAGCCCAACTCAAAGGACAAGACGATCCCGTACGACGCATGGCGCGCGTTCTTTGACCCGCTCCTGCGCGCCAAGTACGCCCACGTGCAGGAGCGAGCGAACGACCTGAGCGACTGACGACAGTTCCATTGTACACATACGACACGGTCGCGTCCAGTCGGAGGCATCGCCTCTGGACTAGACGCGCGCGATCACAACGAGAGACACTCCAACTCACACATACTCGACGCTACTCTATGCTCTCTATCGCCGCGCCGCCGCCTTGCTCTTGTGCGCCGCGGCGCCGCTCACGATCTTGTTCTTGTCGTCAAAGTGGAGGCTGCAGAGGTTGTCTGTGCGCTCGTACGCCGGGCGCGCGCAGCCCTCGATCGCACAGCGCTTGCCGCCGCCATGGGCCCAGCACACGCCGTTCGAGACCGAGATCGTGCCGCAGTTGGCGAACGAGCAGATCGTGCCGCCGCCGTGCGACCAGCACACGCCTTTGGTCTTGGCGCGGTTCGCGCAGTCCGCGACCTTGCACTTGACCGAGCCGCCGTGCTTCCAGCACCGCCGCGCGTGCTTGGCGCGGCTCCCGCAGCCCTCGACGATGCAGTACTTGCTCCCTTTCTTCACAGGCGGCGCCGCCGCTGCTGCTGCTGCAGTTGGCGTCCCACTGCCACTGCTGCTGCTCGGCTCGGCCACGCTCGTCTTGGCACGGCAGCTCTTTGTGGCTTTCGCCGGCGGTGCGCGGCGGCGCTTCACCTTGGCGCACTCGTTCGTCGGCGTGTGCGAGTTGAGCGCCGCGGCCATCGCGCTGGCGTTGCTCGGACTGCTTGGGAGGCTCCCGATCGCTGGAATCTCGATCGGTGGCGGCGCGATGAACGCGCGGCGCTGCTGCTGCAGGTGCTGGAATGTCAGCGACGCCGCGCGGTGCTCGTCGCTCGACACGGCGGTCGTCGACGCGGCGTCCGAGCGTCCGAGGATGAACGCGAGCGAGCACTTGTAGCGGCTCGAGCTGGACGACGTCGAGCTCGTGGTGCTCATCGCGCTCTCGCCGTCGCTGCTCGACGCGCGCGAGCGAGGGGAGTCAAGGTCCTCGTACAAGTCCGCGTCGTCGTCGTCGTAGTCCTGCTGACGCTCCTCAAAGTCCTGCTGGTGGCGCTGCTGCTGGGGCTGCTGGTAGCTAAAGGCGCTGGGTGGCGGCGGCGCAAAGTACTGGTGGTGGTGGTGGTGCGGGACCGGTGGGAGCCGGTGGTGAAAGCGCTCGTCCGGTGCCATCGCTGGCGCTGCGAGTGCGAGCGCGAGGAGGTCCGTGAGCGCGCGCGGGAACGCGCTGGCGTGAGTGTCTGCCATCGTGCGGATAGAGGCGATAGGTGGTGGATGCGGTGGTGCTGGTGTTGCTGCGAGTCGCCGATCGATCGATCGAGACAGCGAGCAAGCGAGCGACTGCGACTGATGAACTGACTGGCCGACCGCGAGCAGTGCTTTCGTCGACTCGATCGACACTCGACTCGCGTCTCACTCGAACAATCGGCGAATGAGGGCGACCGATCGATCCGATGGATCGAGAGGAGACGCTCGCGCTCGTCGCTCGAGCGGCCACAACAGCAGCAGCAGCAGGCGATGGACCACATGACGACGACCAGCAGAGCAGAGGCGCGCACGCACACGAGCGCGAGCCGAAGCGCGCGAGCGGAGCTCCTCCACCAAGAATCGAAAGGCGCGTTCTTTCACTGAACACCTCGGCGCTCATAGAGCCTGCGCCTTCAAGGACCGAGTGTACCCAGCAGCGCGCATTGGCGGGTGGCGGGCAAGTCCCAAGTCCGTCGGCTTCCTCAATCACCGCTGGCGCTGCTGGCGCTCGGCGGCTCGGCGGTCGAATCCAGTCGTCGTAATGGTCGTGAGTGTGGTCTCTCTACACATGTGCGATCTTGCGTGGTCGAGGTCACGCGGGCCATCGAGATCAAGGGCGACCTAGCAACAAGCTAGCAAGTCTAGGCTAGCGATGGCAACAGCAGCATACGATAGCGAGGATGCTCGCGAAGCGCGGCTCGCGAAGAGAGGGGATCCTCGCACACAGCAGTCGCAAGACACACGAGGGCATGAGTCGCAACGTGCTTGCGAGGGATTGCTGCGCGCGCAGGAGCGTGTCGCACACGCCGGCCTCTGCGTCTGATTTGATGGCCAGCATTGCTGCTGCGGTACATGTATGCTGTGCTGTGCTGGTCTGGTCTCGCGCGCCAAGCGCCAGCGCAAACGAGTCTCACCAGAACGTCCGATGCTTGTGCGCGCTCGTGTCCAGCGCCGCCGCGCGGTGGACCTCGACAGTGCGCGCCATATGGAGCGAGCACGCCACGCACACGCACACGCACACACACACACACACACGCATAAAGCAATGCTCGGATGCCGACGACGACGACGACCGCCAAGCCTCGCTACACAATGAACGTGCTCGCAACTGTGCTTGAGCAACAGCGCCGTCGTCGTCGTGCGTGCGAGGGAGCAGCAAGATGCGCTCGGCGTACACGGCGATACTTCAAGCAAGATACGCACACACACAAGAGAGTGAGTGAATGCCACGACAAGCTTGAGATGGACCAGTTTGGTAACTCGCGCGCGAGCTTCAGCGCGTGACCGCGCCTGCGTCGTCGCGCCGCGATCCAAGCAGCGCCGGAGCCGCGCGCGCCAGTGATTCGCTCGCGCCAGCGCAACTGCAACGACAGGCTCGAGTCTTGGCCGGTGGTCGTCGGTGCCTTTGATTGTCACAGACGCGCGCGCCTGAAACGCAAGCTCGCCTGACGTGCAACACCGGCAGGTCCGGCGATCCGAAGCGGCCCGCCGCCGATGTGTCGAGAACCCAACGTCGGTCTTGAGATCGAGCGAGGTCCTCGACTGTCTTTGACCCTGGAGCAAGCGCCGAGCTCGCCACACAAGGCACACACACAGCATTGGTTTTTACCGTCGCCATTCGTCGCGTGTGTGTATGAAAAGCGCGTGTGTGCGATAGGAGCAGTTCCTAAACGAAGCGATTGCGAGTGCTCAATGCATCGGCATCGAAGACGAGAGCGAGTGCCTCCATCGCGCCAAGCAGTGACCGACTGATCGATCGAGGATCGCTCGTCGTCTCGAGTTGAGTGGCGTTGGCGTGATGAGTCACACCGAAATGACGGGCATTTCGACAGTTTGCTTTGATGCACTCTGTATCTGCCATATGATACTCTTTATATTTAGTTGTATTTATACAGTGTGTGAAATAAATACGGGATCCTGCAATCATAGGCACGCGATGTCTGTCAAAGTCGATGCCTCCTGACATCGTCGAGACTTGAGTCACGAGCGAGCGAGCAAGTCCTCGGGTTGCTTGTCGACCTCGCGCCACTTGCCCCACTTGCTGCTACCAGACCGCTCGAAACTCGAGCAGATGCGTATCACTAGCAATCCGATCTGTTCAGCACTCCAAGCTGCGCGTGTCGTCTCGATGCGCCGGTGCCGACAAAGAACGATGGCATCTTTGATCGCAGGCATCGTCGCTCTGCGCCGCAAGCTCAAGACCAAGACGCCGGCACCATCTTGTGTTCAATCAAGTCTCCGAGAGAGAGCGCTTTGATCGCTCAACAGTCCGCAGCATAGCAAAGCGTCACGCACTCTTCGATTGTTTGACAGTCCAGCCTTGCGAATCAAGACTAGACCAACACGAAGCGGTGCCAAGCGCACGTCAAACGAGCGCTTGCATTCACAGCGAGGAACACGCGCGCAGCAGTCCGGTGTCGAGCCACGCGGCAATTTCGCAGTCTCGACGCGCGTCGAGGTTGTCAAACCCTGGCGCGAGTCTATACGCCGCAAGTGTCTGTGGCGCGCTCGCGCCGAGCTCGATCGCGGCCGTTTGACGCGAGCGATAGGAGCACTCGACCTCGAATCGCACAGCGTAAGCACAGCGTGATCACACACGCGCTCCCCAAACCAAGTTTGTTCACTCTTGCGAGCGTTCTGACCAGGACGTGACAGCTATTCTCGCTTTGATTTGTCTGAAGAAGTAAGTCAGGTCCCTGAGAGGCTGTGGCCGATAACACCTCCACTGCCACGAGCACGAGCATGCCGCGCTGTCCATTCTTGCTTCGAGCTCCGGTGCGCGCGCGAGCGGCCTTTGTCGTCATCTCTATCAACCTGCAGGGCCTCTGTGATCACACACACTCGACGCAATGGGCTGGACGTGCGCACTGAATCCACACACAAAAGCCAAGCTCCGGCTGCTCATGGGCATTGCAATGGTGATCACGCTCACTGCGTTCGACATCCGCGACCTCGTGTACAAGCTCCTGTGGCTCGGACCGTACGACAGCTACAAGTTCCTTGCCACGGGCGACAACGTCATCGACTCGAAGCCCCTCGTGCTCGCCGTGAACCTCACGACGTCTGGACAGGCACTCGACCGACCGAACGGCTGGAGCTCGCTGCTTGAAAAGTGTCCGCGCATCTACCCGTCCGGCGACGTCTTCCGCGTCGTGCTCGCGGAGAACTGCACCGTGGGCTCCAAGACGCACCCGCTCACGGTCCCGCAGCTCGTGCTCGCGAGCGCAGTGCGCGTCGACTCGATCGCGTGGGCGTGCTGCCGCCTCTTGCCGATCCAGCGCCAGCCCAACATCTGCAACGAGCAGATCGCGCGGGACTTCCTCAATCGGTACTTCATGGAGGCGGCGAACGTCCATGAGAGCTGGTTCGTCCAGCCCGAGAGCAAAGAGGAGGAAGAGCTCCTCGAGCTCCTCGACGTCATCGCCGCGAGCTACTCGTCCGCCAAGATCACGTGCGTCGAGGGCTTCGTGTACACGGGTCCAGGTCGCTATCGCTCAACGCTCGTCGGCTGTGGCTCGCCGAACCACTTTCGCAGCGCCTTTGCCGGCGTCCACACGACCAAGCTGCGCGAGCTCATGTTCGACAAGACGTACCTCACGCTCCACGACATCAACATCATGGGCTTCCACTACCTCCTCCGCCAGAACGACATCAGTGACTTCGACGTCCAGCGCATGGCGAGCGGCCAGCTCAACGTCGTCTACACGACGATCATCAACTTCTCGACCTACGGCCAGCTCTACGCGCTGCAGATCATCAACGACGTTGCGCTCATGGTCCTGAACGTCTTGAGCGCGCTTCAAGTCGGCTTCTCGCTCGTCATGCCGGCGTTCCGGTTCAAGAGTCCGCACGGCGTCGACAACTTCCTTCGCGAGGGCTACGCGTCGTTCCTCGAGTGCACGCTCTACCGCAGCCCCGTGGTCATCGCAATGATCATCATCTCGCAGCTCCTCTCGTGGCTCCTCGTGCTCCCGAACTCGGTCATCTGGAACTGGGGTACCAGTCTAACTGGCAAAGTCCAGGCGTATCTCACGACGTTGCGTCTCTGGACGCTCGTGCTCATTGTACTCAACCTCACATGGGACTTCTTCGTGTTCCTGAAGGAAGACCTGGCGTACCGCATCGCCAAGTACACGTTCCTCATGCCAGCCGAGATCATCTTCGTCGGCGCCGCGGTCTCGTACTTGAACCGCAAGCAGATCTTCGACATCGAGTTCCAGATCAACGCGATCCTGATCCAGCGCCAGCTCGACGACACGTCGTTCGAGCACTACATGGGCGCGAGCAACGCGTACAACCCGGAGCTGGACCACAAGCTGAGCACGACGACTGAGATCCTCTGGATCGCCTACAAGCCGCTCTTCTCGATCCTGCTCTACAGCCTCACGGCCGTCGTTGCCTACGCCATGCTCAAGTACTGCTTCTACTCGTGCACGCCGCTCGGCAAAGGACTGCACCGGAATCACATCGTGAGTGCACCAGAGCTCCAGGCGATCAACATCGTCGAGGCATTCCAAGAAGCCAAGGACGCCATGGCGTCGAAGCGGCTCTCGGTGCAGCCCAGCTCGCGCAGTCTCGGGACATTCGTCCACTTCTCCGAGCGAGAGCGATCGTTCGTGCCAGAGGAGTCTGCGGAGGCACGAGCTAGCGCGAGAGCAGGTCCTAGCGACTACGTGCGCCTTCCGCTCGAGAGCATGCTCAACACGCCAATTCGCGCTCGGAGCCTCACGCGCTCGTCGCTGCAACTCGATCACATTGTGAACCACGAGCGGTTCGTGTCGGCGCAGCTGTACCTCGAGTTTGGCGTGTTCTTTGTTGACGGCCGCATGAAGCCGCGCTGGGGGTTCCAGAGTCCCATTCCGCCGGTGATCCAGGTCGACAACACGGTCATCTCGGACATGATCCAGCCGCTGAGTCCAGACGAGCTGCTCAAGCGACTGCGCTCAACGGCGAAAGTGAAGTGAATAGGACCACGGACAAGAGGAAGTAGCGCGATCGCTGGCGTGATTGTTCACAGCTGACAACAAGGCACGATGCAAGTGGTGACCGCAAACGATGACGCAGTGACAGACGAGGGTGGAAGGTAACGCACACCCAGAGACAACAACACAGAAGAAGAAGACGATGCATCTGGCGGTGCTTTTGACGCAAATCTTGCACTGCTCAACATGCAAGCAAGCGATGATATGTATGTATGTGTATGCGCGCAGACTGCTCTACTCGCTAGCTCATGCGCGACGCGCGCTGTCGAGTCACGACCAACACGATCGCGCCAACCGCAGCAACGCCTGTCAAGACCTTGTAGCTCATGAAGCGCGACGTCCATGACACAGCAATGTCGCTCGCTTTCACGAGCACCGGCACTTTGTCTTTCTTCACGCGGTAGTGCACCACGACTGGTTCTCGCGCTGGAGGAGGCACGATGTTCTCACTCGATGAGCTGACACCACTCGTGTCTTGCGTACTTGCTCCGACAGCGTCGATAGTGTTGTCGACAGCATCGACTCCTGCTGCCGCTGCTGCTGCTAATGGTTTGACAATGTCGCCTGGGACTGTCTTGCTGCGCCACCAGAGCCAGCGCTCGATCGTCGTCTCTTGCGGCGCAGCGGCTGTGAGCTCGACGGTGCCGAAGAAAGGAGTCTGGACGCTCAGCTCCTTTGACGCTTGGACTTGCGCGAGTCCGGACCACATGATCATCACTGACGTCTTGTCGGACACGACGTCTCGAGTCTTGATCGTCCCGGACGGAAAGATCATCGCAGTCTGCTTCTTTGCGCTCCCAGCACCGACGACAGCAATGTCTCCGCAGTAGATGATCGCCGAGTCCAAGTGGTTTGTCGTCAAGCTCGCTGTCTGCACGACGATGCTCGCTCTGGCCGCGACGAATGGCTTGATGTGCTTTGCTGTGATCGAGTCAGCCAACATGATCAGCTTGCTCGAGCTGGACCATCCTGTGAGGCCCAATGCCTCGCGAACGGCGATGCTCGGAACGCGCACTTGAACGACGCCACCGCCGAAACTCGATGCAGCCAGCGACCTCAACGCAAAGCCTTCGCTCGATGACATGAACGCGCTGCCAGCGTTGCGTGCCTCCAGGCTCACGTCTGCGTCTGGGTCGTTCTGTCTCATGACTGCGTCACCGAAGACGTACGTGGCTGCTGAGCCGACAAATGTACGCAGTGCGTGCGTGTCCCGCACTGCCACTTGGATGAGCAGCGAGCCACGCAGCTCTGCGGTCTCGTTCTTGACGCCAAAGCGCACACCTTCGTCTTCTTTGTCGACATCCAGCGATGTGGCTTCGAGTGCATCGAGAAGCGCTTGCGAGTCGCTCGTCGCGACGAATGTTGCAACGACTCGGCCTGGCTGGTCAATTGAAGCTGGAGGTTGAGCTGACGTTGGAGCTCCGAGCGCAGCGTCGATGTCGATGAACACGACGCCTGGGACGTTCATCTCGAGCGTCTGGAGCGTCTTGGCGCTTGTGATCGTCCACACGCGCTCCATCATTGCAGTAGTAGCTGCTGATACTGATGGTGTTGTTGTTGCTGTTGTTTGCTGCTGCTGGTCATGGTCGAGCTGCTCTGTCGCATCGCTTGTGGTGATGCAAAACGTTGGTGGTGTTGCCATTGCGCAGAGCGCTTGAGAGTCTGTCGACCGCTTGCTCGATCGACTGCTTGATCAATTGATCGATTGGTGGTGAGATCTGAAATGAGGAGTGAGCATTGAGCTCCTCAACGGCCCAAGCCAACGAAAAGGCAATTTGTGCACAATCATTCTGAGCTGGAGTGACTGTGAGAGTCTTCTAAACGGAGCATCTCATCGTGAGGTGGAGGACACACACTTGAACAAAGCACACAGCTTGACCGGCGCTGATGCTTGCTTGCTTGCACAGTAGCACCACTTCAAGCCATCGGTGGATCTTCTCCTCGCGTGGCGCATTCAGGTAGTAGGTGCAGCAGCAAGGACAGTGTCCACAGCAAGTCGACATCGATCATACCACAACGCAGAGCACGATGGTTCGTCTCGATCCTCAGTCACTACGTCGTCGTTGTATAGCCATGACATGCCGTCGCCATCGCCATTGTCCTACGAGAGTATGTTTGTGTTGAGACAGACGAGCTCCACGAGCTTGAACGTGTCGGGGTACACGAGTCGCGCGCGCTGCTCGACAGTGCTGCCGTTGACTTCGTACATGTAGATGTTGGCGAACCGGAGGCGCAGCACCTTCATGACGAGGACGGTCCAGAGGTCGTCGGCTTGGAGCAGGTACTTCTGGTTCACGATCACAAAGCCGCTGCTGTAGATGCCGTCGGGCGTCGCGAACTTCATGCCTTTGATGAAGAGGCAGTTGTCGTACTCGGCGAGCACACCGAAGCGGTTCGCGAGCTGCGCGCCGGTGGCGATCTCAAATATCGTGAGCACGCTCAGGCGCTGCCGCATGCTCGCTTCGTCCTCCGACATCGCGGTCGTGTTGCTCGAGCGCTGGATATGGAGCGGATCCGGGTAGACTCGTCGATACACCTTCTTGAGCAAGATGTAGAGCACGACGCTTGCGAGCATGCCAAAGACTGGCGCGAGGGTCGCGACGATCACGTCGGTCGGGACGGGGAAGACGCTGTGCGGCGTCCAGAAGCGCATAGGCGAGACCTCGGACTGGCCGTCAATCGCAGGCAGCATGCCGCTGTTGTAGAACGCGCTCGAGAACGTCGCGACGGTCTGCGCCGCAGCAGGGAACCAGAGCAGGATCGCCACGCGGTACGTGAACCCGATGTGGAACGACAGTATCGTGAGCAGCGGGTCGATGCGCTCACGAAAGAGCAGTCCGAGCACGCCGCAGAGGCTAAAGTAGAGCGCGAGAAGATCCGCGTAGATGATCGACGAGACGATCGCCATGTCTGTAGCTTTGGATACGTCGTTTGCAGTGGCGATGCAGAACTCGAGCAGCGACCAGAAGCCGCCAAAGTACCACGAGAGCAGCACGAGCAAGCCGCGGAGCGTGTTGCGGCCCGAGACCGCCACGAACGCGTCGCCGATCCAGAGCTTGCCGGCGACGAAGTTGCGGTACGTGATCAACACGAGCACGACGAGGCTCAAGAGCGAGCTCACGCCAAAGTACAGCTGCACAAAGTGCACCCACGCCCACTGGTCGTACATGTACGGCTTCGAGAGCCACTCGGGGCCGGTGATCGCCTCGATCGCGTTGCTCGAGACGACCCAGCGCTCGGTGAAGATGTTGGCTTGCGACGTGTCGCTGTCGATGTAGAACCCGGACCGCGTGCTCACGCGGACGGTCTTGGCCAAGTCTGTCGGGTCGCCATTGCGAATACGCTTGAAGATCCAAGACCCTCGCTCGGTGAGGCCAGTGAGCGTGTACACTCGGAAGTCCAGGACCGCGTACGGGTAGCCGAGCGAGACGATGTAGTGGCACTCGACGTCCCGTGCGCGCAGGTCGTTGACGAACGTGAGCGTGCCGACGCCTGCGGGTCCGACCTCTCGCTGCAGGCTGATCTTGTAGATCTGGTTCGCAAAGTTCACGGTGAGCATGTACACGTCGTCTGGGTCCGCGCGCTTGCGCACGAGGAAGTGGAACACGCCGAGAGCCTCGAAGCCGCTCGTGACGATGTCCAGGTCGCACGCCACGACCGGCGCGATCAGCTCGGTCGCGTTGCTCGCGACGAACGTGAGGTTGTACGCCGTGTCTCGCGCGATCGCAGCGTACAGCGTGCGCAGGTTCGCTGGCGAGTAGATCGCCTGTGCCGTGGCGCTCATGCTTGCGCACGGTTCGAACGACGCGCCACTCACGTCAACGTAGATCATGGCATTCCGTGGTCGCGTGTCGTGCTGGAGGAGTCTCGTCACGAGCGGACTCTCGCGAATCGTGGTCGTCCCGATCTGCTCCTCGAGCGCGCGCGACGCAAATGAGCCTTTTGACACAAAGTCGCCGACAGTCTCGCGAAGCAGACTATAGGACTCGATCACTGCAGCAAACGACATGGCGATAGCGTACACCGCCGCTGCGAGCACGGCGAGGCGGTAGAGCAAGCGCCAGAGGTGCGCGAGCGACACTTTCTTGAACTTGGTCTTCTTGCTTCGCGTCTGGACTCGAGCTTGTGTCGCCGCCGCGCCGCGAGTCGTCTTGGCGTCATTCGCCACCTTGCACTTGTCTCCAGGACTTGCGCCGAACGGATTCTTCCGCTTACTCCCACCTTGGTTTGCCCGCGCGGGAGACGGCGCGACGCGCGCGTTGTCGTTCACCTCGGCTGGCATCGCTACGACTGTGCGTCAAGGCTAGCTACCTCGCGGTCGGTCTCGCGTGCTTTGCGACTGCGTGCTGTGTGTTTGGTTCACACTCCATCGTTCGCAGACTCGTTTTCACAGACCAGAGGACTACGCACCAAACACACAGCAAACGACGGCGAGGATAGCGCTCTATCATAAGCAACACACACAAAGACAAATAAGCACGTCTTGTGTGTGTTGTCAAGGACAAGATGCCTCTGACGCTCGCTCGCGTGCGCGTGGCGTTCATGGTGGCAGCTGTGCGTTCTCAAAACAGCACTCGCACACGAGTCTCCAACGAGTCTCCTACGACAGTACTACTGCATTGCCGTCTCGATCATCGTCGTCTCAGAACCGAGGTGTGCGCTTGCGTATACGCGTGTTGTCACGGAGTGTCGTCGCGTTGGATGGACGTTGTTGCGCACTAGTACTACGCAGTATGGATGTGTGAGCTGTATTTGCTGTTTGGAAGAAGCGGGCGATGCAACACGGATCGCGACCGTCCGTGTCTTGTTCGTTCATCGCGGGTCATAGCTCGACGTAGGACATCTGCCTACACATACAAGTGTGCTAGTATCGTCTATCGAGATCGTCCATGCATCACAATCTCTGTCTCTGCCTATGTCGTCGTCGTTGGTCTAATCGAGTGGAGTGCACGACTCGTTGTGCCACAACAGGATCGACATCCTCTGCACTGACGTGTGCTTGATCTGCCTCGATCGAGCGTACCAGCATGTGCGTCATAGAGTGTACCTCAAGATGCAGATGCAGGAGCTTTACAAAGAATGTTCTCGATCGTACAGAGACCAAGGAGTCTTGCCTGCAGATGCAGCTCACTCAGCACGCTGTTGGTACATTGATTTGAAGATCTCAACCATGCAAGTGGTGTCATCACTTGAAGCGAGAGTGTCAAGCTTGATACTACTTAGTGGCATTCTTGACGAAATGACTCGACAAATTGATCAATACTCAAAACAAACACAGTTAGTATCATTTTCTCGTTTTGAGGTATCAAAATACATGTCGCAAAAAGGACGCTTCATTTACAAACATCAAAAAGTGCGTCTGATTCAATTGAAAACAAGCTGAAACAATCAAAATTCGACATTCTTGAACACGAAATAGCTTGACGGATTGACCGATACTCGACTTTTGCGGTTGACGTTTCAACGCACGCACAATTGGTACAGTGCGCGCCAAAAACTTAAGGACACCCCAGAAAAACACAAAAATCAAATTTTCAAGTGCAAAACAGCGTTTGCGAGCGAGCTGTTTTGCACGCTAATAGAGCCAATTGCGCACGTTCTTGTGGTGAAATTTGGGGTCAGATTGACCAAGTGTAGCCACAGGACGGCCACAAGAAGTTTTGATACTTAATTGATACCACGACAAAAGTACGCGGACAGAGGCAAAGCGAGCTGTTTGAGGGGCGTTCAGCGTGCACAGAGGCTGTGATTGAGCGACATTATCGTCTACAATGGGCTAGTACGTGGTCTTTCTATCCTTACCACGCACCACGGCAAGACAGCGGTCAGTCATCGACTCACAGAGCTTGGTCAGGAGAGCGACCGGAACCTCATCCCGTGCGGCCAGCACAGCGGTCTTGAGATCGTCTACAGACTCGTACTGCCGTCCGTTCTTGTACACAGACCTAGCCATGACTCCCCACACGTTTTCAATCGGGTTAAGGTCGGGCGAGAGAGCCGGCCAGTCAGTCGTCGTCACGTTGCTCTCAGACAGAAACGCTGTGGTTGAGCGAGCGCGATGGATGCTGGCGTTGTCGTGCTGAAAGACATAGCTACCGCCATGCGTGACGCTCACGAACTCCATCAAGTGCGTCGACAGCGTGTGCTGGTATGCGGCTGCGTCTTGATTGCCGCTCAGCACAGCGAGCCTGGTCTTCCCGAGTGCCGAGATGCCGCCCCAGACTATCACCGACCCGCCACCGGAGTGACGGCTCCACACGACCTTCTTCTCGGTGCGTAGGTCGTGCCAGTAGTACTTGCACCCGTCTGGACCGTCGAGGTTGAACTTCTTCTCGTCTGAGAAGACGTATCGGGACCAGTCGACACGCTCGCGCAGCTTGCGCTCGACCCACACCACTCGTTGTTTCATGTGCCGCTCCGTCAAGCGAGGCGTCTTGTACGCCTTGACGTAAGCGAGATGCTCGCAACGCTGGAGCTCGCGCTGAACCGTGCGCGTGCTGGCATCGATGGAGAGCTCCTTCCGAAGCTCGCTCGCCGAGAACTGCCCAGGAGAAGCGTAGCGCTTTAACCTGATCACCTCATGGGTCTTGAGCTTGCGCGGCCTTTCGCTGCTTTTCTTCGTCCCGTACGTCTTTGGGCTCTTCAGAAACGCTTGCACGACGCTCTTGGACCTCCCCACGGCTTTTGCGATCGCTCGTATCAACATCTTCACGCTCGCATAAGCCAACACTTGACCGCGTTGGAGCTCGGTCAGCCCTGGTGCTCGCGCCATCGCTGTGACGCCCCCACAGCAAAAGAGGCAATGGCAAACACAACGCAGGTCATACAAGAACAACGTACATTAATAGACATCGTTTGCGCACGCTGAACGCCCCTCAAACAGCTCGCTTTGCCTCTGTCCGCGTACTTTTGTCGTGGTATCAATTAAGTATCAAAACTTCTTGTGGCCGTCCTGTGGCTACACTTGGTCAATCTGACCCCAAATTTCACCACAAGAACGTGCGCAATTGGCTCTATTAGCGTGCAAAACAGCTCGCTCGCAAACGCTGTTTTGCACTTGAAAATTTGATTTTTGTGTATTTTCTGGGGTGTCCTTAAGTTTTTGGCGCGCACTGTATCGCACATCTGTTTAGTATCCGTTTTTGATGTTGTACCAATTTCAATTTGTTGCGTCTGTGACTCATAGCATGTTGTTCGCTGTATTGGCATGCAAAACCCAAGATTTAAACACAGTGAGTTGTCGCTTTGCACTTTCAAACACTTGCCATCGCAAATGCTCTCGACAACATGTGCAACTCGTGCAACTCGACCAACTCGACCAACTCGAACAACTCGAACGACGCTGCGCCATCGCCGCCGCCGCTGAGCATCGAACACGTCTTGCGCTCAGTCCAAGATGGCGACTTCGAGTGCGTGAAACAGGCGCTCGCGCGCGGTTTGAGCGTGAACGCGACGAACGCGAATGGCGCGACAGTGCTCCACGTCGCCGCTGCTAGTGAACACCACGCCATTGCCTCGGAGCTGCTGGCGCACGACCATGTAGACGTGAATGCTGCAAACACGAGCGGCGCGACGGCGCTCAACTTTGCGGTGAAGAACGGCCACGCGCGTGTTGTGGCGCAGCTCCTTGCGAGTGCCGCGTCTGCTGCCATGAGCGACTTGACCGGCGCGACGCCGCGCCAGATCGCAGTCTGAGCTGGACACGACGACGCCGTCTCACTGCTGCTGCAGCAGCAGCAGATGGAGGCACAGCACCAGTCTGCAGCAAGCGACAGCGCGACAGAGAGGTAGACAATGCGGCACGTCGAGTCCATTTGCACACAAACCGGCACTTGGTGAACGATCGCAAGTCGCTCATGCGTGCACCGCTGTCGTCGCTGCTGTCAGAGCTCAGCGTAGCGATGGAGGAGGTCGCTTGACACGTGAGTCACTCGAACGCACAGCAACGACACTCTCCAAGTGACAGCGCTCCAAGGTGATCGGTCATATTACCAAGCGAGTAACTAGACTACGGGCTCGACCGTGTGGGCTGGTCAGTGACCGAGTCGTGTGACCCAGCACCCCAGCTCACGCTTCTTCATGCTCCTACTGCTGTCTCGACAAGTACGCTCGACGAGGACTGCCGTTCAGGATGCACTGCGTCAGGAGCATGATGTTCTTGGCGGCGTTGGCGTCGCGGTCGTGCACAGTCATGCAAGAGCTGTTGGTGCAGCGCAAGACTGAGTACACTGGCGGGTCGCCAAAGTTGGCGTGCTTGACGACGAGAAGCAGCGTCTCGACGAGCTCATTCACGTCGCCGTCCGAGTCGAATCCATGTCTGCAAACGCCGTCGAGACAACCGTTCTTTCCCAGCGCGGTTGCGCTTCAAGACCGGCTGACGCTCGTGTCAAGAGCGCACTGTTGTCTCGGAAAGAGAGAAAATCCGTCGACGCAACCGATCGAAGTCTCAGGACACAATGCACTGCACTACCACCACGAGTTCGACAGCCGCGTGAAGTGCCTGGTTTCGCTCGCTTCACGAACTGCGACGGCGGCGACGTCAAATGCTGCAGGAGTGTGAGAGGAACGGCCCTTGAACGACTCGTGCATAGAGTTCGAGCTCACCAAGAATGACAAGTTAAGCTGCTACGCACACTGGAGCAAAGTCAACGTCAGTTGTGGCGCTACCACCACCAAGTGAAGCTCTGGTGAGACTAGGACGTTGAAAAGTGAACCCATTGCCCAGTTCTATCGAGCCATCATCACAATTCCCAAGACTTGACGAGCTCAGCAGCAGCAAGAAGTTCATCACGTGGCGCCCGCGATCACTAGCAGCATCGGCAGCTTGTACGGACGAGAGCAGCAGTACATACACAGCACAAGCGCATACACGGCCCACACGAAGCTCGTCATTGTGATTGAACTGAATGCAATCGACGCTTCGGACGGATCTCTCGTGGTCGAACTGCTGTCATATGCAGTGAGCGCAGTTTCAAAGAGATGACTCATGCTCACTCTTGACGCCGCGCGCTGTGCCACTACGCGCGAGGTAGTTCCATGCGCCAATCGGTGTTGCAACGGGCGATGACGTTGCTGATGATGCTGTTGCTTAGCGGTGCAATGGCGAGTTCTGGTACCACGAGGTGATGTCGTGCTGACCGTCCATCGACGAGCAGTACGTGTCGCTGTCGATGGTGGTGCGCGACCATTTTCCGCGGCGACCCGGCGTGCGGACTTCCTGCACCTTGCAGCAGCCGCAGTAGCTGAAATCACCGCTCGGTTGACGGAAGAACCAGTTCGTCTTCGTGCGATCGCCGACGTCGTGGAAGCACACACCCGCGAAGTGGGACCAGTCATGCGGCGAGTCGCACTTGTTGCAACCCTGTGCGGCTTGTTCAATTTGGACGCTTGCGTTGCGCGCGGTCACCCAGCGGAGAGCGAGGCGGCAAGAAGAGCCGCGACAACCAGCGTCGTGGTCGCTCGCGAAGTAGAGATCATCGTTGATGGGGGGGGTTGAAGAGAGTTGAGTGTGTGTGCGTGACGAGATGGCTCGAAGTGTGCGCTTGAGTAGCGCTTGAGAGCTGGGATGCGAGTTCGAAAGTGAGAGACAAGAGGTAGGAGACACGAGTTGGCAAGGGTATGGAGTAACTCGAGGCTGTTTGTCTCTAGGTTGATTGAAAGCATGGTGTCTTTGTCGATGTGAATCTGCTATAGTAGCTCAGAGTGTCAAGTGAGCTTTCGTGCACAAGCTACACACTCCGTGGCGATGCTCTGCTAGACCTTTGTCTCCGTTTTGCTGATTGTCAGAGGGAGTCGTGGAAGGCAGCAGTCAAGCATTGTGAGCTGAGATCTCTCAAGGGTCTGTGGATGGATGACAAGTGCTGGCGCTGAGATCTCACTGCTCCTCGTTTGACGTCTCATGTGTGCGAGTGCTGGCTTCTCTATCGTCTTCTTGGCAACGACGCGAATGGAGTTGAGATCTCTGTCCTTGCTCAGACTCTTGTGTTGCGATGGTTCGCTTGTCTGTTGAGGATGGCAGGACGTAGACTGATCGAGTCTCACATATGAAGCACCTCAGTGCAGGGTGTGTGAGTATTAGCGTCTGCAACCCGTCGCTGTTGCCGCTACGCTCGCTTTGCTCGATGCGTAGTGTGGCATCCTCGGGTTCGTCGACTCGACTTTCATTGCAGAGACGATCGATTGAAGCTCTTGCGCAGCGTCGCTACTCGATGGTCGTCGATGTCTTTGAAGTCGAACCAGTACTGAGTTGTGATTGATACACAACGTCTGACCTTCCGCTTGTCGTTGAGCTGACGTCGTCGCTAGAGCTGATATCCGAAGCTCTTGCTTGTACTCGACAATGCGCCGCGGATCGTCTTGCATTGAGGAGCTCGCCAGTCGTCCGCCACGCTGGAGCTGAGCACCAGTGCGAGCACTTGACAAGAGACGATCGAACGTATCTAGTGAGTGATGCCGATCGAGCTGTGCAAGACAACCTTGAGCTCAAGACGAGGTGCTGTCCGTACGCTCTCTCTCTCACACACAAGAGAGACGTCAATGACACGAGGTCAAGCGTGCGAGTCTTGTTGGCCTTACCGTCACCACTCTGACAACGCATTTGGATCTGTCAGATTCTGTCAGGAAGGATGGCGCCTGAACTTGTATGCAGCGCATTACTTGAAGCGATTGCTCTGCGCGCGCCGCGTGTCTCTGTGGCAGACAATTTTGTGTGGATAAGACACAAGGAGCTCATGCATACTTTAATCAAGTGTAAATGACAGTAGCAAAACGAGTGAGCGCTGTCAGTCGTCGACGAAGCACTTTGGACGCAAGCGAGCAGCAAGCAGCAAGCAGACCCAGCAAGACTCCAGCACGCCAAGCAATGTGCGATTCACTACATGTTGTGTATGCGTGTACGTGATTAGCCGCTGGCGCGTGAGCGATGTGCAATAGCATGAGTGATGCTAGCATCTTTGCAAGCTGTATGTTTAATGTTTTGGATGACCGACGCCGATCAAGATCGCATCGACGAGCAAGACATGAGGACAACGCAATCGATGCATTACCTCAATGCAGCGGTACTGGCGTACATGCTCATGTCGATTGTGCAGCATGACCATGCGTGTGTCTGAGCATGAACCTGTTCAAGTTATGCGAGCGACTGTGCATATGTGTGCGTGTGTGAGCGTTTAGCTGGCTGATCAATGAGCGATAGCTTTGCGATACCGACAGCAATGTGTCTAGCCAGTGCAAGTGCATCTTGTACGAGTGTGCGTGTCATGAGCTGAACACACGAGTGCAGGCACTCGTGTGTCGGATGCATCTTCAATGTTGAGCATGAAGGCATACATTTTCGTAGTATTTCTGCACACGAGCACAATCAACAGCGCAGCAACCTGAGCAGCGAAGCGCGCAACACCAACGCGGTGCACCAGCAACGTGGACGTCTGTGTCGCAGCTCCATCAACTACGTAACAGCGCCACAGCACTGAAACAACGCAAGTGGCGCACCACACGCTACTGCACTGTAGAGGAGAACCGCAAACAACCAACCCAGCACCAGCGAAGCAGCACGACAACAGTATGCAGCTAGTTCATCGCCACAGTCAAATCGCACAATCGCAGCGCGAGCTGCGCAATGACATCGAGCATCGCCGACGCCGCGAGCCGCGCATCGTCACACTGTTGCAGCAACGAGTGCGAGCAACGCAACGAGCAGCAGCGAATAGCAAGCAGCGTGCGCGTTGCAACAGCAGCACATCAGCAGCACGTCAGCAGCAAGCAGCGCAAAGGTAGCGAGCAGCGCACAGCAACGAGCAGCAAGCAGCGTGGCGCTACTGCGGCGACACATCAGCCATCAGCAGCACATCTGTAGCAAGCAGCGCATCAGCAGCAAGCAAGGTGAGCGTTGCAACAGCAGCGCATCGGTAGCGCAACAGCAGCGCATCGGCTGCGCATCAGCGAACGCCAGCAGTGCAAAACAATGAGCGAGGCAACAGCAGCGAGCAACAAGCAGCAGCTAGCAGCGCATTGCGAAGTGCGAGCAGCGCAACAGCGACAACACTCCAAGCATTGCACCAGCAACGACAGCATTCAATGCAACAAATCCATTCGCCTCTCGACTTCTCCTGTCCTACAGTGCAACGTCCTTGATCGGCGCGATGATGTCGATAGTCGCACCTGGCGCGGGTCTTGAATCCTCTCTGTCCTGAGCATCGCGCGGTACGCAGCGATGAGACTGTTCAAGCCGCCCGTCTTTTGCGCGTCGCGCATCGCCTTGACAACAGTCCCAGCAGCGCTTGCGCCAACGTGCCGAGCGCGCAGGAAGTCGAGCAACGCCGACTCTGTTGCTCTACCGACAGCAAGGACGCCGCCCTTGTACGACGAGGAGCTCTCATCGAGCGGGAAGCCAGTGGGCGCGAAGAGCTTCATGAATGCGACCAGCTGATGGAGAGGCGAGCGTCACTGGCGATCGCCGCTAGTCCAAAGCCTTGAGACCGACGTGTACCACTCGTACCACGCCGCTGCGAGACTCATTGGCGCGGCCTTCTTGCGTCATTTCGCGGGTACGTCTCGCTCTTGGTCGTCCGCTGTCGATGCGACCGCAGCCGCCTCGGTCTCTGACGTTTGTGCGCTAGCTCGTTTCGATGGCAGCCGTCCCCGCTCCGCATCAAGCACACGCACGCGCTCGGACAGCAGCTTGTTGGACTCTACGACCAGTTTGTTCGACTCGACGAGCCTGCGCATCACGGCAGCTGCGGCTCGTGCTCGCGCTCGCGCTCGAGCGCGTCGAGCGCATCGTGCGATACATTCTTGTTCGTCTGCTCCTGGTCGCGCGCGTGTGTGTGCTCGAGCGCTGTGGACCACGCGAGCAGCTCAAACTGCTCGATGCCTGCAGCACCTGCGCACTGCTCGAGTCGACGTACTACTGGCATTGAGCGACTTGAGCAGCGGCAGGTGCAAGAGCAGAGTCGCAGTGAGCGCGTCGAGCGTCTTCGCGTCGACGTTCAGACGACGGTCGGCGTGCCCGACACACGAGCGAAATAGCAGCCGCTGGAAGTGTGCGAGAGCGTCGCGAGCGCGGCTGTCGAGCACGGACGTGTTGGCTGCAGTGTGTTTGTCGTCCGGCGCGTATCCGCTCAACACGCCGGCGACCTTGCGGTCCTCGCGCGGCGTGTTGAACACGTACGCGAATCCCTTGTTCGTGGCGCTCATGTTCCAAGCGCCACGATCAAGGATCCACTGCGATGCGAGACGATAATCGCCGTTGGCGTGTTGGGCACCGCCTCGGCGAAACGAGTGCGACGTCAGGCCGACCGTCGCACTCACGCGACGCAACAATCGGTTCGTGTACGCTTGCACGCCGATCTCTGACTTTGGCGCTGACTGTTGTTTCTGTGCGGGTGTTGTGTGCTGGTGCAGGTCGCGATCGAGGAGGTCGAGTAGGGGCACAGAGCGGTCGATCTCGAGCGCTGCAACAGGGCGAAGCGCCGGTAGTTGAGAGAGGAGAGCGGTCGTAGGGCTGTCTTGCGTGGCGAGCGCGACGCCGAGCGCAAAGAGCGGGCATGTTATGAAGCTTGAGCGGTCAGGCACTAGCGTCAGCCCTTGTTCTTGAGACGTCTTCACACGCAGAAGGCGCGTGTAGACAGCGCCATTGTCAGTCGTAGAGACATGCTCTTTTTGCATATATGCCAGGTCAGTTGCATGGTCAAAACAGTACCACATCAAACACATCAATGCAGCGTCTTGATAGTATTTAGCACATGTAGCATTGATGTACATAGACTCAATAAGCAAACGCAAATCGCTCTTCGTACAGGACGGCGCCTTTTGAACAAAACCTCCATCGGCACGTTTCTGGCAGTACTTCTCAAGCAGCTTGCCCTTGCGCAGAAGCTCAGCACCAGCAACATCCTGTAGTTGCGGATGTTGGCCGAGCAACCTAAGCTTCACATGCCGATAATACCCGATCACTGTGTTCATCTTTAAAGGCGTGCCATCACTCAACACTTTGTACACAAGATACAAACCAAAGCGATCCATCAACGTCACTAGGCGCACGCCAGACGTATTGCTCTTGACGCTGGCCAGGATTTAGTCCTCGCTAACGCCTTCCTCGTTAAGGAAGGAAGCGAACGTGCTCATGGCAGTGGCGCGCGCCTTCTGCGTGTTCGCAAGTGCAAGAGACTCAAGACTCATATCAATGCAATGCAAATCGAGTTGTGAGAGAACGAGAGACGATCAGCTGACCACCACTTCCCAATTCATGTGTCCCACTCAATATATGGCTATTTTGCTCTTGTTGTCGGAATGACGCCAGTATTTACATGCCAACCGTTCAACTGGATGTTTGTATAGACATATACATAATTTAGATTCCAATCCAACATAATATGTGACGGAATTGACGGAATGGTAAACCCAAACCCCGCTACCTCTGATTGGTCCATGCCGTTACACAACACACGTTGATTGGTAGATGGGCAGAACCCCGCAGAGGCCACTATAGAAAGTGTCCGAACGGTGACTATATTCGTCCAATGGACACATCGATACCATCACCAAGGACATGTCTGTTTCCTAGCGATCTGCATATTCTGAATGAGAGGTTTGATTTGTGCGAAAGCAACACGCGACACGTCGCAGCTCATTCTACGACCGTCTGCCAACCACTCGGGCGAGTGCTCGCCTCGCCACTCGACGCCGACCGCACCTGATCGCTCACACAGTGCACCTGCTCGCGCTACTCCGGCTTGGGCTGCTCCTTGCTCCTGCTCGCCTGTCGTGCGCGTGGTGCTCTTGTCGTGCGCCCGCCACTCCTGCTCACGCGTCGCCACTCCTGCTCGCGCGTCGCCACTCCTGCTCGCGCGTCGCCACTCCTGCTCGTGCGTCGCCACTCCTGCTCGTGCAAGTGGCGCTCTTGCTCGTGCACGTGGCGCTACTGCTCGAGCACGTGGTGCTTGTTGCTGCGGCAAACGACGACTGTGCTCGCGTCACTGTGCGCCCGCGCCTCGTACTCGCGCGCCTGGTGCACGTGCCGTCGCCCCGAAAATCGCACTCGACGCTTGTGCATGTTGCATCGTGTGTGTGCGTATGTGTGTGTGTCTGTGTATGTCAATACACGTCGATCAGTGATCGAGCTGTGAGGTCGACCAGATCATCAACTGCATATGAGTGTGCATATTGTGTGCAATGTATGACATACACCGAAGAGCAACGCATTGCACCGCAAGTACGGGTGTGACTGCCATTGAGGGTTGTTTGATTCAACTACTTCTGTGTGTATATGATCTTGCATTTGAGTGTGTGCGTAGTGCGCGTATCGGACGATGCCGTCGCGCACGACACGACCGAATGTGACACTAACAGAAGTGCATCATGGAGTGCACATGTATTGAACAGGAGCGAGCGTGGCGAACGACCGAGGATGCTAAGCCCAAACGCTCAAACAACAACAGCATGAGCAAGCCCTGCAACCGTCGAGCAAGAGCCGCGAACAAATGCGTGAGGAAAGCGAGAGAGCGAGCTCCGCACCATTGTGGTCGTATGCAGCGACAAACGACCGACGCAGCAACACCATGAGCCGAACAATGAGCGTGCAAGCGATCTCAGCAACCGCAACAGCTAGCGAGCGCCGTAACAGCAAACGAATGCAGCCACATCCATGAGCGAGCACATCCGTAACAGCGAGCGAGTGACGCAGCAGCTAGCGAGCGCTTTCGCAACAGCACAAGACGGTGTGTGCTGCAGTAGCGCGAAGCGGGCGAATGCCACGACACTTTGAGCGAGCGCGGTAACTGCAACATGCGAAAGCCACAACCGCAACAGCGAGCGAGCGCAGCGAAAACCGCAACAGCAACAGCGAGAGCCACGACAGCAACAGCGATAACGCGCAGCAAGAGCAAGCGAGTGCTGCCACTGCGTGATAATGCGCCGCTGCAGTGTGAGAAAGCGCAGCAAAAACGTGAGTGCCGCACGAGCCTGTGCGGGCGCAGCACCTGCACCAGCCTGTGCGAGTGCGGCAACCGCAACACGAATGATAGCTTCTGCAGCAAAAACGACAACCAAACACACCAACAGTGCAAGAGCGGCCACGGCGTGAGCGAGCAACAGATTGCACGAGGCGAGCGACAGCTGCGTGCTCTCATGTAGATCATCGTGTGCGAGCAAGTGAAGCAACGTTTGCACGAGCACGAACCACTAGTGCGACGACAGCGCGAGCGAGCACGACAAATAGCGATGAGTGCGGCAACTGCGCGTGTGACTACGGGTTCGTGTATTCGTGCGTGTTGTGCAGTTGACATGCAGTGCTTGCAGTGTGTGAGCAGCAGCGTTACGACGAGCTCATCGTGCGCACGACAAGGAGGTCGAGCGTGTCGCGCGGCGGTGGATTGACGATGCGCTTGGCGGCGAGCAGCGCTTGGTACGCGCTAATCAGATTGTTCAGCTCCCCAGTATGGTAGAGCGCGCGCATGGAGCGCAGTACGGTGCCATAGCTAGCAGCCGAGATCGAGCGAGCGCGCAAGTACGAGAACAGCGCAGCTTCTGCCTTGGCGCCGAGAGCCATCACGTCGTCGCGGTAGCTCGCGCTTGCCTCGTGCAGCTCGTAGCCCTCAACGAGGAACAGCCGCAGGTTCGCAACAGTGAGTCGAGCGTCGGAGCGGCGCTGCTTGCCGCCTGTGACGTACAACCGCGGTTCGCGAGTGAACCACTTGTGCCACATGGCCGATGGACGTGTCGCCGCGGCCTTCTTGCGCTTCTTCTGCGCTGGTTCTTGCTGTTGCTGCGCAGGCTCGACTCGTGCACGGACGACCTTCTCGCGCTCGCCTCGCACACCACACTCGCGCTCACACACAGTCACACGCTGGACGAGCTCACGGTTCATCACCACGAGCTGCTCCAAGAGCGCAGCGGTGTGCTCGCTTGCGCAGCCAGCGCCTGCGCACGACGCGATGCCACGAGCTCGGTCGCCCTCACGTGCGTCACAAGACGCCGCGCTGTCGCGCGCGGCCTGATCGAGTGCTCTCGACCACTCGAGTAGTTGCAGCGCGTCGTGGTCGATCTGGCTTGCGCACTCGTCGAGTCGGCGCAGCAGCGGCGTGTCGCGCATCAGCGCCTTCGCGCGTGGGTAGTTGAGAACCAGCGACGCAGCGAGCGCGCCCAGCACGCGGCGGTCGGCGTCGAGCTCTCTGCGCAAGAGTCCGCTGCAAGACGAGAAGAGCTTATCTCGCAGCAGTGCTAGGCCTTCCTGTGCGCGAGAGTCGAGACGCGACGCATCGACAGCGACTGGCTTCTGGTCTGGCGCGTAGCCGGAGACCACGCGAGCGACTTTGCGATCCTCCCGAGGTGTGTTCATGATGTACGCGAAGCATTTGCTGGCCGCGCTCATGGCCCAGCCGCCCCGGTCGAGGATCACCTGGCGGCAAGTCGGTCGTCGCCATTGTCATGTTGCGCGCCGCCGCGCCTGAAGGAGTGCGAGGTCAGACGGTCGGTCACAGGGCGGCGTGGCTCGGCGCGCTTGAGCAGGCGGTCGATGTACGCGTGTACACCAGCCTCCTGCTTGGCCATCTTCGACGTCTTCGTCACGCCTTTGTCCTCGTCGTCTTCGTCGTCTTCGCCGTCCTGGGTCGTAGTCGTCGCTCGCGGAGCTGGAGCTGGTGTTGCGCCTGCAGACCCAGCGCGCAGAGCACCGACGTCGGCCTGGAGCAGCTCGTGGAGCAGCGCAGTTTCGTCTGCGACGATTGCTGCGGGCGTGACGAGCGCTGGTAGCTGGCTTAAGAGCGCCGGCGTCGGCGTGCTCTGCATCACCAGAGCCGCCGCCAGAGCGAACAGAGGGCAAACGACGAAGCTCGAGCAGTCCGGCACGAGCGACAGCCCTTGTTCTTGAGCTGTCTTGACGCGCAACAATCGCACAAACAGCGTTCCGTCCGCCGTGATGGCGACGTGCTCCTTGCGAGCGTGCGCAAGATCCGATGCGCGACCAATGCAATGTCACATAAAACAAATCAATGCAGCATCTTGATAATCACGCTCGCTACTTGCATTCACATACGCACACTCCATCAATGACCACAAGTCATCTTTGGTACACGGTGGCGCAGACTGAGCGAATTCGCCATCCTTTCTCTTCTTGCATGCACGCTGTAACACATTCGCTTTCCCTACCAATGCACTCTCAGCGTACGCACGTTGCAACGGATGAATGCCAATCAACCACAACTTCACGCCACGGAAGTAAGACACAACCGAGTTCATTTTCAAATGCGTGCCGTCGTCCATTCCATTGAACACCAAATACAATCCAAACCGCTCTAGCACTTCAACAAGACGCACACCAGACTCATCAGCGTCGATGCAAGCGTGCACATAGGCCTCACTTTCTTCTTGCTTCGCTAGGAAGCGAGCGAACGCGCTGCGAGCGGAGTTGCGCGACATGTGCGTGTTGGCTGGGACGAGTGCGTCCATGCTGTCAAAATGGAATGTGAGGCATCAGTGCTTGTCCGCATCAAAGGAGCGCACTAGGATCAAGTGGGCCACACTAAAATCAGCGCATTGAGACTAGGATTTAGCCAAGTGGATGGAATGATGATGATACACTAATTGATCCGACATTGACTTGGTGTTTATAGGAGCGGACGCATATTTCAAAACCTGTTCCAACGTCTTCTTGGTTGGAATCGTTGGAATCATAAATACGAAAACCAGAAGTACGGATTGGATGAAAACAATTCACAGCGCTACCTCATTGGATGAAATTGGCGCTTTGGAAACAGCGCATACAAAGACAGTTGGTATAGTCACCATTTTCTTCCATGTTGATCAAGCGTCTTCAAGTGGAGTCGTACTGAATACAGAATAAAAGAGCTAAAAGCACCGGTTCGAATCGCTTGGTGCATTTACGGTTTACATTTCCATTGCTAAAGAAGTTAGCGTTCATTTCGTGTGGCGCACACCACATTGATCCATCATTCTGAGTGGGAGTGCATGTGCTCAATAGTCAGAGCTCCAATGCTGAGTGTCGAGACGAACGACCTACTGCTGCTGCTGCTGGACGAGCACGATGGCGGCGCTCGAACAACGAGCGCGTGGCGCTGTAGACGCGCATATGCAACGCTCGTATCAAGCACCTGCTGCTGTCGCTGCAAAAAGCACATTGAGTCATCGCGCAGCCGCGATTGTGTGCGTTGCAATGCTCGCTGCGCTTGTCTGCAGTGCCGACGCAGCGCTCGTCGTGCGCGAGACATCCGTCGCACCGCAGCACGAGAGCGACAGCGATGGGCGATTCGAGCAGCAGTGGCTGGTCACGAGCTCGCTGTCAGTTGATGAAAGTGGTGGCGTGTACGAGACGCTCAATGCTCTCTGTCTCGAGACGCCAGGCGAGCTGTTCATCTCGTACGACCCAGACGCTGCGCATGGACAGAACGAGCAAATGACCGACGCGGCGTCGAGCTCGCTGCTCGCACTGCTGCGCGTCTCGAGCAAGAGCGCGTATGCCGCCAACAGCTTCCGAGTCTCGACGCAAGTCAGCAACATCAGCAGCAGTGATCGCCGCAGTCCAGACCACGAGCTGCTCGTTCGTGCGAGCAGTCTCTTTGACAACGTCGTGGCTGAGCTCGTGCTCGTGCGTCCGCACCAAGTGCAAAGGCTTTTCGCGACTGGAGCAGGCAGCGTCGTCGTGCGCGACAACGTGCTCGCCGCCGTCTCAGCCCAAGCGCCAGGAGACGCCTCGACATCGAGTGACGCGGCGATCCGCATCGAAGTTGCAGGACGTGGCGACGTCCTTGTGGCGCTAACAGAGCCGCTCAACGTCGCGACGGTGGCACTGAGCGTGCGTGGCATCGGGAGTCTCCAGCTCGAGGCGCCGTCGATCCGCTTTGCGTCACTCACAGTCGCGGTCGCGGCAACAGCCGACGCGAGTGTCAAGCTCTTTGCCGACTCGGCCACTGGCGGCAGCGCGAGCGTCACGGTCGCATCGGCTGGCGACGTCTGCTGGGACGTCCCGCAGTTCCACGTCTCGACGCTCGACGCAGTCGTGACTGGCTCAGGAACGGTCGCAGCAGCACAGACAGGCTCGTGTGGCCACGAGAGTGTGGCGATCAGCGGTGCTGGCGACGTGAACCTCGGCACGATCGAGTGTCTCGACGTCGACGTCGACGTCAGCGGCAGTGGTGATGCTGTCGTGCAGGCGTCGCAGTACCTCGGCGGCGTCGTGTCTGGCAGCGGCAGTGTCAAGTACGCGTTTCAGGAGCCACGTGTGCTGAGCGATGCGAGCGGCCGAGTGCCGGCGCCAGGCGACTCGGCGTTCAGAGCGATCGCCAAGCGCAAAGACCCGGCAGGCGTAAGAGTGGGCTGCAAGCGCATGCGTGCGCCAGTGCTACCGATGCGGCAGTCAAGAGTCACACCCGCGACGCCTCTCTCTTCAGATGCGACGACAGGAACGTCAACTGGGAAGAACACGAGCATGGCCGATAGCAGTGGCAGCGGCACCAGCTCGTCGTCTGGCGTCGTCGACTGGATCTGGGACGCAGTGACAGCAAACTACATCGTCGTCGGCTCCGTGAGCGTGTTCATCGGTGTGTGGACCGCCGCTTTGTGCGTCGTGCGCTGCAAGCACCGGCGGCGACGCCAGCAACGGAGACAGCAGCTTCAGTCGAGACAACAAGGTGATCCAGAGCAGTGGCCATTGCTCTCCAGCGCCAGTCGACGTGGTGATCTTGACAATCGAAGAGGTGATCAAGACGAAGAAGAAGACGCCCCAGTGTACATTTGAACCACAGCGTAGAGCAGCACGACTGTCACGATCGTCTCGAGCTGCTCGTGCTTGTCATAGCTGCATTGGTCGTTTGAGACATCGTGTCCATTGCCGCACGGTAGCAACAGCCTCAAGAGGACTGACTTGCTTCACGTCCGCTCGTCGCACTCAAAGATCAAGGAGGTGCCATGGCAAGCAGCAAGCAAAGCAACCAGCGATCAAACGAAGCAAGCACACACTTGCATTGAGCTCCACTCGAGAGTCGAGTAGCACCGCCAGTGTCGAGTCTGTCTTGTATCGGCATTGGCAGGTCGCGCTCAAGGGTATGAGGGATCTGCCTCGACGTTCCACTCGTCGACTCGGTCAGCTCCCGGTCGAACCTCGTGGTCGATTTCGACGTCCTGAGGGTCCTCGCTGTCCGCGAAGTCTGTGAAAGACGCCATCTCGCTCGCTGTCGCCACCGTAATCGTCGCCGTTGAGTTCGTTGTCGCCGCTGCCGTCGCGTTTGCCGTCGGTGTTGGCATCGCCGTCTTCAGTTTGCAGCCAAAGAATCCCGATGTCACCTTGCTGCACTCGGCGCCGGTCGGAAGACCAAGCTGTGGACCAGGACACGCACCCGAGCCAGTGTTGGCGACGCAAGCTTGACCCTCGACGCAGAAGACACCCTCGACGCCTTTGACGGTCATCGGCGACTAGTCTCGGCCCGAACATACGTTCTTGCCGTTCGTGTGCTCGCGCACGTGGATGTGAGTGGCTGACGCTTCCTTGGCGGAGATCGACACGCCGAGAACGAGCGCCGTCGCGGCCACAATGAGCACGAGTCTTTTGCAGATCACGCTTGCTGGAATGTGCTGGGGATCTGAAGTGTCTTTGACAGACGAGGTTGAGAAGTGAGAGAGCAGCAAGTGAGTCGATGCTGTCAGCGCCCGAGTGCAAACAAGCGATTCGTGCTCCAAGAGCGTGGGTTACCCGAGCCACATGCAAGGCTAGAACCTCGCTCTTGCTCTTTGGTGGCCATCGCATGCCAGCTTGTCCAGCGCCCACGCGTTTGTCTCCTTCGCCAAGAGTGTGAACATTGTGAACTTGACTTGTACATCTCTTGACGAACCACGACCAGAGTTCATGAACTACAGTAGTCTAGAGAGTGTAGGAAGGTGTGTCTGGGTAGGTCTCGCTCTTGCAAAGGATGCACAGCCTCTCGAACACGCTAGACTCGTTTTGCAACAGCGCAACGGATCGCTTCAGTCATGCAAGCAAATGGAGAAGTCTCAATGACTCTCGAGTGCTGCTCGTCTGTACGCACGAGATCACTTCGCACAGTGACTCGGTCGTGCGTTCTCAGCGAAACAACAGACTCGCATTGCCATTTGGGCATTCACACAGTGCTTTGAGAGGCGCCGCCTGAGAGACATCGAGCTGATGCATGTGCCTTGGCGGTGTGAAAGTGAGCAAAGTGCTCATTTCGACGCGATGCACAAGCGCAAAGTACTCTCATTGTAGTGAGCCTAGCCAACACACAAGATGATGCCTGCTGCTTGAAATCCTCTTGAACAACGCGAGTGGCTCGACTGACTGATTGTGTCTTCAAGTGCTCATGTGTTTGTGCGCGCTTGCTGGTCTGCGAGTCCGACGCGAGTACGTGAGAGAGCGAGAAGAGACTTGCTGCAAGAGACCTGCTGTCAAGTGCGGTCGACTAGCGAAAACACTTGGATTCTCAGGTGCTCACGTACACTTGGATTTTGTATGAAAACGTGCGCTTTCAGCTGCAAAATGCGAGTGGTGGTCATAAGTTCGTGAGTGCTGGTGCGTGCAGCCATCTGACGTCTCTCTCCAGTCTCTCGTTCACTCTGCTCCACAAGTCTCGCAGCGCACTCTTGAGCTCTCTCACTCCTCAACTTGCACCACACAGTGCACACGCATACACACTTGCAATGACTGCATCCTCTTCACCACAGCGCTCGCTACATCTGCGCTCGCCGACGTGGTCACCACGACGCGCCACTGTGTCGCCCACCAAGCACTCGATGCTGCGCCACCACTCGAAAGTGCGCGGCTTGCTCCGTCGCTCGCAGCGCCTTGCGATCGCGCAGCTCAAGCACTCGCTCCTCGTTGCAGATGGCGATGCTCGTGATGGTGCGTTGAGCGCAACTAGTCACTTGAGCACGCCGCGACGCTCAAAGCGCTTGATCGAGCAGCAGCTCAAAGCGCTCGAGACGCAGCAACTCGCAGCCTCGTCGTTCACCATTGAAGGCCACAGTCCGACTCGCCGAGTCGGCAGCACACTGCGCACACATGCTCACTCGTACGCGAAGATCGCACCGACGCCACACACCAAGCGCCAGATCCAAACGACAAGCAAGACGAGCCCATCGGCTCGCGATGCGTGTCAGCGCCGCATCCACTTCGCCGCGTCGCCAGTGAAACACACACCGACACGCACGAGTTGCGTTGCGCACAGCCCAGCAACATCATCATCAGTGAAGATCCCACTGGCGCTGCTGCAAATGGACGAAGCATGCAGCGACGCCGAGTGGCTCTGGAAACGAACGAGCGTGCCGCTTGAGAACCTGACGTCACCAGCACACCTGTTCAAGCGCCGCGGCAAGTTCCTCCAGCTCGCGTGCGAGAGCCGCGATGCGTCGCTCGTCCGCGCCGTGTATGACATCTCGCGCTCGCCGGCGTACTGCGACAACGACAAGTGGCACTTTGCCGACGCCGTGCACTATGGCGTCGAGTACCAGTTGTACGACCTGCTGCCGTGGCTCGATGCGATCGAGACGCAGACAGACCCTGCGCTGTCGTTCCAGTCCACATCGCGCTTGATGAACATGGCGCTTGTGCACGGCGACCTTCGTATCGCCTCGTGGTTGTACGACCACCGCCTGCACACGCGCAACGAGCTGATCTTGCCGACGACAAAGCGAGCGCTCGGTCGCCACTCGCGCGAGCTCCTCGAGTGGGTCGTCGCGCACTACCCGACGCTCTTCACTCGAGCTGTTGTAGGCAACGAAGCTGACACTCCGAAGCAGCACACGATGCACTTGGCTGACGCTGTCAAGCGCATGCGCGGTGACGCAGTCTTTGGCACCGCGTTCGACGAAGCGGTCGTGAACAACAACGTCGAGGTCGTGCAGTACCTACTTGCGCGCGGATTCGCACGCAAACCCTCGCCAGCGGCGCTCGCAGCAGCGACAGCACGAGGACATGTCGACGTACTCGCGTGTCTCCAGACGCCACCACAAGAGCATGAGGTCGCATCGACTGCCGCAACGTCGTTCGATGCCTCGCAGTGCTAACAGAGCATTGGTGCTCAATGGATGGATGTACTGCGCCTTTTCCTTCGTCGTCATTGCTTGTCCTACCGCACACTGGTGCGCATCTTGAGCTACTGCACATCCAAACCAGCCAACAAGACACTAGCGATGCACGCCTGAACGTCTCTGCGCCTCACTACTCACAACATCTCTCACTGCGTGCGTCGAATCGCCTCGTCCGTCGGTGTTGCGAGTGTGAGCATGAGTCGCCACGTCGCCTCGCGCTCGTCGAGCTGCGCAACGAGCGCGTCATAGTCGCCGCGCATGCTCTTGTAGACGCAGTCGATGTGGACGTCGCTGAAGAGAAGGTCGCGCTGGATGGGCCGGCGCCACGAGAACTGGCGGCCAACGAGCGCGCGGTGCTGCAGCCACGCGACAAGCTCGTCTCGCGGCATCACGCGGTAGCAGATCGACGTCGCGCGCGCCGGATCAAAGTCCTCGCTGTGCTTCGCCACGACGTCCATGCTGCTGTTGCGCGCGTAGAAGTCGTCCCAGAAGACGTACCACGCGCGGCGCGCTGGGTGCGACTGGACAAACTGCATGCGCCAGAAGAGCACGTCGAGCTCGGCGCTGTGGCTCGTCGGCAGCGCCTGCAGCACGCTGTTGTGCTCGTGCTGTGTCAGGTACGTCTCGAGCTCACGGCGCGACGCCGTCGGGTTCGCAAACACGCGGTACCAGAACGCGTCGCTCAGGACCGAGTTCGCGCGGCGCGCTTCGGTCGCCCACTGTGCGCGCCGTCTCGCGTGCTGTGTGCGCACGGCGCGGCCGAGCTTGCGCTGGAGCGTGCCGTGCCGCGCCGAGATCTCGAGCCACGTCTCGCCGACCAAGCGCATGTCCTCGGTCAGGCCGAGGTGCTTGATGCTCCCGGCGGCCTCTCGGTTCCGCACGTGCGTCACCTCCTTAGTATGCGGCGCCACGGCGTCACCAGTACCGTCGGCGTAGTACACTCGAACGTGGAAGCCTGGCGCCATGTCGTCGCTCGACTCGCCTCGGACGACGACGCGGCACTCGCGGTAGTGGCACATGAACCGCACTTCGGTCCGCCGCTCGGTCGTGTGCTCCTTGCCGTCGTCGTCGACGCGCGTCTCGACGCCGTCATCGACGACAATCGTCTCGATGCGGCTGAACGGGTGGAAGAGCAAGGCGCCGCTGTAGCTCAGGCCGCGCAGCTGCTGGCGCCACGCGCGCCGCTCGAGGGTCGCTGGATGCGCGTTGATCTCGAGCAACTTGGTCAGCGCCTCCGGGTTCGAGAGCGCGAGCGTCGAGAGCTTGCGGTCGTCCCAGCTGAGCTTGCACAGGAACGGGTACCGCTGCACCACGAGCTTGCCAAAGCCACAGCGCGCGGTCTCGCTCGCGCCGACCAGCTCGCGCTCGTCGATGAACACGTCCACGCCTTCGAGCTGCGTCTGCACTGCGCGGTGGAGGAGACTCGTGAGGCTGCTCTCAGATGCCCAGTGCTGCTCAATCTCGTCGCGACCGTGCTCCATCGCAGCGACTTCGAGCTCCGTGAGCCGGTAGATCGCGTCTGTGCCGCTGCACTTGCCGACGAGCAAGCCGCGCCAGAACGGCTGCCAGATGCGGTACAGGCACTCCTTCTCGAGGCGCCAGTACGGCACGATCTGCTGCGCACTGCCGTCGAGTACGTCGTAGTCCGTGTTGCTGAACGTGAACACGCCAAAGTGGTTCTTGATCCCCAGGAGAAGCGCTGGCGAGCCCATGCAGACGCCGTAGATCTGCAGCCCAAGCGCAACGACGTTGAGCGGCGCGAGCACTAGGACGCCGAGGGTCCACTGCACCTCTTTCATCGGGTGGTCGGTCAAGATCAGCGCGCTCAGCGCCGTGCACCACACCGTCACCTGCGTCACAAAGTCGAGGTCGTTGTCCAGCGCATCGACGAAGACCGAGTGCGACAAGTGGAACACGAAGGACGGCACGAACGAAAGCGTCGAGAGCGCAAAGACCCAGCGAGTGCGCCGCCCCATGTCGACCGCCGCGGCGATCGGAATGAAGAGAATAACGCGGAAGACCATCTGGTAGATCTTGTAGTACCGCGCACGGCGCTCGACGCCTTTGTACAGCGACGCGTACGGGCAGTGGACGTGGTCTGGGTGCTTCGACACGAGGCGCGCGTACACGTGACCTTGGAGCGGCACTGAGCGGCCGTCGATGTCGAACGCTGTTCCGTTCTTCTCGCGCGGGACGTTGTCTCGGATCTTGACAAAGAGTAAGACTGGGAGCCCAGCGCTGAAGAGCACGAAGAACACGCCGCAGACGACATGGAGAAAGTTGAGGAAGTGCTGGTCGTTGCCGTGGAAGCCGCCGTCTGCGTACTTGTGTGCCAATGTACTGAGGCCAAACTCTGTGAGCGGGAAGTAGACGAACAGGATCGCTTCGACAGTACGCGCAAAGTACCGCAACTTGGTCTGCCCTTGCTCTGTGCGCGCGATCTTGGACCACGAGCACGCGTCGTGCCCAGCGCGGTCGGTGTCCTTGGCTTTTGTGATCTTGAACGAGCGCGACCATAGCAGCCACTTCACGTAGATCCCAGCGACGACGAGCAGTCCGATCAAGCTCACGACAGCGAGTGCGACGTGCGGGAGCTGGAAGAAGAGCGAGAGCGAGAGGAGCCGGTAGAACCAGTTGAACACGTAGTTGATGAACTGCATGATCGGCTCGTTGAGCTTGCGAAAGTCAAAGAGCTTGCTGAAGAGCAGACCGATCGTCTGGACGTAGTTGCGCAGCAAGTCGATGCGCATGAGCGGCAGCGCTGCACACATCCGGCCAAACCACGTCACTTTCGACGCCGTGAGCGCGTCCTGCAGGATGTCGTCGATCTGCCGCTTGCTGGCTTTGCTCCACGCCTCGGCGTGCTTGAACGTGTCTTGGAGCGTCTGGGACGGCACCTTGGCGCTGAACTTGTCCACGAGCGTGAACACATCGCTCGTCGCCTTCTTTGCCGCGGCAGCGCTTGACTGAGCGACTGGTGAGTTCGCGACAACGCGCAAGTACGCACGACCGCTCGCCACGGCGCTTGTAATGCACGTCTCGAGACTCGTGCGCCATGCGTCAAACGTGTCAAAGTCGAGCTTTGAGAGCTTACGCACCGTGTCTTCGAGCGTACGAAGCTCCGAGTTGGGCAGGACGTTGACAAATTGCGAGAACATCGCCTGCAGCTCAACGCTGACGCTCTCGGTCAAGGATGATCCGTGCAGCTCCATCGCCTCAATTGCGTCATGCGCTTCGGAGCTAAGACTCGCAGAGAGCTCGGACGACAGCCCAAGCGCGCATGTGAGCGCCTTTGCCAGCTCTTGGCGAAGCTCGTCTGCCATCTTGCCAAGCTCGAGCGCGGCAGCGGCGACTTCGCGCTTGCGCTTACTAGACGGTGCGTCTGAGGAAGCCTGGTCGCCAAGTGTTGCCGGATCTTGCTCGCTTGGTGGCGAATCATCAACCAAGTCGACTGCCTTGGACGTCGCAGACACTTGAGACCTTAGTACATCGTCGAACGCAGTCACCTCGACAACTGCGGAGCGTTCGGACTCCGACACCACAAGAGTATCCTGAGCGGTTGGCGAAAGCGTTGGCGAAGCGGACTGGTGTGGACCAAGAGCCGTGGTGGCGCTGCTGTCGTGTCGTGGAGACGCAGCTCTTGGCTTGGCACGTCGGAACGCCAACCAGAGGTGCATCATGTTGAGGTTGGTTGCCGAGATCGCCGCGAGCCCGAGAGCAGTCTCCAACTCGGTAATCACGTCGTGCGACGACAACGCCAGCGCGAGCGGGAAAGCGCGCGAGGATTCGAGCGCGTTGACGGTCTCCACTGACAGAGCGACTCCTCTATCCTCCATGCAGTCGAGATGGAAGCGCAAGCTTTGAGCTAGCGGATGCGTTGCCAAGACTCGATTGAGCAGCTGCCCGACGATCTGAACGTTCTGCTTGGCCGTGAGCATGCGGCTGCGGCCGTGAGCCGTTGCAAGTACGCTGTTATCTTGCGAGTCTTCGTCGCCGGCCTCCGCGGATGCGGTCTGGAGAGCGTGTGCGAGCTCATCGCGGCCATTCTCCACTGCGACTTCGATGCAAAGGCGAAGCGTCGTCAACACGTCTTGCCAGCCAAGTGCCGGTGGTTCGCTCATCGACGGCTCCTTGGCTGCGCGTCGAGGGCTCTGGGCAGCGCGTTCCCACTTCGCAAGTGCGCTCAGCTGCAGCACGAGATTGTCGGCGTGCGCAGGTGGAAGCACGTGCAGCACCTCGTCCATGACCGCCTCTTTGCATAGCGACACGAGTTGTTCCGGAGGCAGCAGGACACCGTGGTACGCGCTCTCCAGTAGTCGGTTCACGCATTCGACTGCCCACTGGTGCGCCGGGATAACGACATCGAGCGTTGGTCGGTAGAGTTCATGCTGGCCGACAACGGCTGGCTGTGAGTCTTCGTGGTCGCCTGGGCGAACAGCAGGCGCTGCGGTCCGAGGCGCCACTGTCGAGTCGTCTACCGCTTCTTGTTGGACATCGTCGGTCATCTTCACGAGCACATCGACCGTCTCAATAGGTGCGTCCTCGCTGTCGTTACTCCGAGCAAGTTGCTTAAACGACTGCGAGTTCAGCAGCAGCTTCCACTTGTTCGACAATGAAGGCACCTCGCGAGTGACGGAGCCGCCAACGATCCCCCGCGGCACGATGCGATGCGGGTCGTCGGCAGATGATGTCGTGTCGCCTTGGACGAGCGTGTCGTCGCTGCTCTTGATTGGGAGCTCCCACGGCCTCGCTTCCAGGAGCAGGCGCCACCTGCTCGCTGCGTGCGAGGACCCGTCTGCGACGGTACCATTCAGGCCATCTTCATCGCGCGGAGCTTCAGTTGGTGTGTCAATGTCGCGACTCGCAGGTACTTGAGCTCCATCGCCATCGCTAGTATCGTCGAAGTCCTCGTGGACTCTTGAGCCACAATGATCCGCAGCCGCCAGCGCACTCTCGACTGGTTCAGGCACTGGTGTGTTGTCTCCACTCGACAGCAGCTCAGCCGACTGCACGCGCAACTGCGGCTCTTGCCACTGCGTCACTTGTTCAGTGCGGGCACTTGTGCTACCGCGTTTGGCTGGAGACCTCGCTGCAGTCGCATCTGGTACGTCGTCCGTTGTCGTTGCTGGTACTTCCCACGGCCGCGCTTTCAGTAACAAGCTCCATCTCTTCGACAACGGCTTTGCAACTGGATTCAGCGAACTTGGGGATGTCAGTGGCTTGTCTTCGGTGATGCTGATACTCGCACGTTCGGCTACGTGATCCGCGCTCGCTGCAACTTCCGGCAAAGCGTCGTTAGAAGTGGACGCGCCACCATCGCGCCCGTCGTTACGGCGGGCAGTTGCGAGCGCCATCACGTTGTCGACGCTCTCTCGCTCGCTCGCAAACGTGCTATTGCCGAACATGGAGCGAGCACGCGCCGAGGCGTACATGTCGTCGTCGATGCTCTCTCGTTCAGTCTCATTGTTGAGTGGGTCGTGCATCGCCTCACTAACGTCGTCGCCACCAGGAGCAGCAACATCGACTTGGTCTTCATCCTTTCTACCTTCTCCGTCTTCGTCATCCTCGTCTTCGTCCCCTTCGTCGTCGTCAAACGTGTCGAGGCGAGCCAAGCGCGCGCTCTGTACTGCAACATGCAGCTCACGCAAGTCTGGCCGCTCGATCTCCACGGACGCAACGTATTGGAGAACCGGCGCCAACACGTCGAGCTCGGTCGCTGACATTGCGTCGGTCCAGCACGCGAACGTGACGGGGTCTAGGAGCTTGCGCACCGTAGTCGGAGAAACCAAGCTGGTTTCTGCGTCGAGCACTGCGCAGAGCTCTTCGAGGTCCGCATCGGCTCTGCGGACGCCGGCCTGGATCAGCAACCGAACTGAAGTCGCCATCAAGGCGCAGCACTTGCGTAGTAGCAGCGAGAGCGGACGCGTCGATTTCACAATGAGAGCACACCTCGGACTGAAGCAAGTGGAGCGAGACGGGTAGTCGAGACGACGAGTCATACGATCAGTCGCTGCTCGTACCGTTGAAACTGCTTGGTTGTCCGCCAACGTCTCCGATCGAGAGGCTGGCGTGCCTCCCTCATTGGTGCGTAACGAACTCCAGAGTAGTTGAACGGTGGATTATAGACTTCATATATATATTTCCTATTGACAAAATCGAATTGACGAGACGAGCTCGTCGCGTGGCTGCAGCACCGCGCGCTCGTTGGCCGCCAGTTCTCGTGGCGCCGGCCCATCCAGCGCGACCTTCTCTTCAGCGACGTCCACATCGACTGCGTCTACAAGAGCATGCGCGGCGACTATGACGCGCTCGTTGCGCAGCTCGACGAGCGCGAGGCGACGTGGCGACTCATGCTCACACTCGCAACACCGACGGACGAGGCGATTCGACGCACGCAGTGAGAGATGTTGTGAGTAGTGAGGCGCAGAGACGTTCAGGCGTGCATCGCTAGTGTCTTGTTGGCTGGTTTGGATGTGCAGTAGCTCAAGATGCGCACCAGTGTGCGGTAGGACAAGCAATGACGACGAAGGAAAAGGCGCAGTACATCCATCCATTGAGCACCAATGCTCTGTTAGCACTGCGAGGCATCGAACGACGTTGCGGCAGTCGATGCGACCTCATGCTCTTGTGGTGGCGTCTGGAGACACGCGAGTACGTCGACATGTCCTCGTGCTGTCGCTGCTGCGAGCGCCGCTGGCGAGGGTTTGCGTGCGAATCCGCGCGCAAGTAGGTACTGCACGACCTCGACGTTGTTGTTCACGACCGCTTCGTCGAACGCGGTGCCAAAGACTGCGTCACCGCGCATGCGCTTGACAGCGTCAGCCAAGTGCATCGTGTGCTGCTTCGGAGTGTCAGCTTCGTTGCCTACAACAGCTCGAGTGAAGAGCGTCGGGTAGTGCGCGACGACCCACTCGAGGAGCTCGCGCGAGTGGCGACCGAGCGCTCGCTTTGTCGTCGGCAAGATCAGCTCGTTGCGCGTGTGCAGGCGGTGGTCGTACAACCACGAGGCGATACGAAGGTCGCCGTGCACAAGCGCCATGTTCATCAAGCGCGATGTGGACTGGAACGACAGCGCAGGGTCTGTCTGCGTCTCGATCGCATCGAGCCACGGCAGCAGGTCGTACAACTGGTACTCGACGCCATAGTGCACGGCGTCGGCAAAGTGCCACTTGTCGTTGTCGCAGTACGCCGGCGAGCGCGAGATGTCATACACGGCGCGGACGAGCGACGCATCGCGGCTCTCGCACGCGAGCTGGAGGAACTTGCCGCGGCGCTTGAACAGGTGTGCTGGTGACGTCAGGTTCTCAAGCGGCACGCTCGTTCGTTTCCAGAGCCACTCGGCGTCGCTGCATGCTTCGTCCATTTGCAGCAGCGCCAGTGGGATCTTCACTGATGATGATGTTGCTGGGCTGTGCGCAACGCAACTCGTGCGTGTCGGTGTGTGTTTCACTGGCGACGCGGCGAAGTGGATGCGGCGCTGACACGCATCGCGAGCCGATGGGCTCGTCTTGCTTGTCGTTTGGATCTGGCGCTTGGTGTGTGGCGTCGGTGCGATCTTCGCGTACGAGTGAGCATGTGTGCGCAGTGTGCTGCCGACTCGGCGAGTCGGACTGTGGCCTTCAATGGTGAACGACGAGGCTGCGAGTTGCTGCGTCTCGAGCGCTTTGAGCTGCTGCTCGATCAAGCGCTTTGAGCGTCGCGGCGTGCTCAAGTGACTAGTTGCGCTCAACGCACCATCACGAGCATCGCCATCTGCAACGAGGAGCGAGTGCTTGAGCTGCGCGATCACAAGGCGCTGCGAGCGACGGAACAAGCCGCGCACTTTCGAGTGGTGGCGCAGCATCGAGCGCTTGGTGGGCGACACAGTGGCGCGTCGTGGTGACCACGTCGGCGAGCGCAGATGTAGCGAGCGCTGTGGTGAAGAGGATGCAGTCATTGCAAGTGTGTGTGCGTGTGCACTGTGTGGCGCAAGTTGAGGAGTGAGAGAGCTAGCAGACCGCGCGCTGATGTCGCCGTCGTACTTATCATGGTGATCGGCAGCGATCTCTCGCACTCGTAGACTACGAGTCCAAGCGATGTTGTGTTCATGTGTCGAGCGTTCTTGTACAGAGAGTCAATCGGTTGTCAAGACCGCCATTGTTCCTCTACAAAAGCAAACAATATGCTCACCCACAAGAGCAAGTTGAAGCGAGTTTCCGTATCAAATGGCCAAATGGCTACAGCCCAGTCGGTGGTTGCTTGATCCAGCGAGCGACGAAGCACCGGAGTCTCCAGTGAGCAGCGAGCAGTCTTCTTGTCTTGAGTGGTCAATGGTCAGTAAGCGCACAACAAAGTTCCAAGACGATGATCAAGCGCACTCGCGTCGAGCTGCTGGCTCGATGCATGGGCTGATCGCTGTCCATGCCAACGAGTCTAGCTATGCACGATCGACGCAGCGAAGCAACAATGGCAGAGGTGCTAGCACAGTCAAGTGAGTTGTTCGTGTTGTCCATGATCGAGTTGAGGCAATCGCACATGGTGCTCACACTCACTCGAGACTTGAGACTTGAGACTATGATTGCAGCCTTCTCCCTCTCAGCGCAAGTTAGCTAGCCTCTCGATTGTGTCGTGTACCCGTGATGTAGTCTTCACTGTGTTTAGTAGAAGTTCATATTGTGTATGCACTCTTGATTATTGAGTGTGTGTGTACTTGTGGTTGCCTCAATGGCAGCAACGTCGTCGACTGCGGCGTCCTGGTCCTTCGTTGTCTCTCCTTGCTCAAGTGATTGATTGTAGCGTTGCGCTTGATTAATCGGTAACGATTTCTTTCGCACAGTTTATCACAAATAATGATTCCTTACATCAAATGTTTGAAATTGGTACGAACAAGACAGATTTATTGATCATGATTTAATCAAAGAATCGAAACAGAATCGAAACATGGATGCACACACACACTCCAATAGTTCCAGACAGGAACGCCAGTTGCTTAACGAATAGAGCATCGTGATGAGCTTTGACGCTGTGTTTTGTTTGTCAAAGAGAACGAGTACGATGTGGGTTTTGAGTTTTGAACAATGCACACATCGCGCTAGCAGCGATGCATGCCTACTTTCTGCCTCGAGCACAGGACAAGATGCTGCGTGAGGATCGTGATCACATTGGAGCAGCAGGCGATGATGATGATCGGTGAGAGTTGAATTGAATCCATGCAAATCAAATCAAAAATGTCTGACTCTTTACAAGTCAGTCAATTCGTACTTAAAGCGTTGTCGTCGTGTCGCATATACTTGGCTGCGTTGCGATTCGTGTCGACTTTTCAAAGTGGCATACGACATGACTGTAATCCTGTATAAAGTCGCAGCGTGTGCGCGTTGCTGTCGACTTTTGGGTGGCCACTCAACAGGAAACAGGCGGTGCGCTGGAAATGCCAGGCACGCATACAAACTCCGAGTCGCGCTGCCACGCACACCAAACATGCAGCGCGTGCCGAGCAGAGACCTCCATCTCCATCTCCTCGAGCGCGAGCGCGCGGCTTAGCGTCGACGCAGTTCCCTCCTTCCGCCCTCTTCTCGTCTGCTGTCTGCTGCTTCCGCCTGCTGTCACACACAACGACACACTCGACCACGCGGCTCGACGCAGGTACGCACTCGTGCATGGCGCTCCTGCATGGCGCTCCTACACATGTGCATGCTCGCCGCTCAAAGTAGCGACGTATGTCGCTCATCTGGTCCAACCTTGTCTCGTTCGCATTCCTTCATAATCAGAACCCGACCGGAAATAGCGACGACGAGCGCGACGGACTGACGAGGCGATTGAGCGCTCTAGACAAGATCGAGCGCTTGCCGGTGCATCCGCTTCCCGCGCGCCACTACAGGAGCTGCCGTCATCGGCTGCAAGTGCGAGTGCGAGTGCGAGTGCGAGTGCGAGTGCGAGTCTTCTCACCGACGAACCGACGCATTCTGCAACGAGCGAGCGCGACAATACTGACCGTCAGCACGAGACGCCGTCATGCGGGAGAGACCGCGACAACGCAGCGCATACGTCGCGAACACTCACAACAACTGCAGCACAAGCAGCAAGAGCAACAGCAAGGTGATCAGCACGACAATGAACCGAATGGCAGCGCGGAGCAGCCAGCCATCGACACGGCGCGTTGTGCACGCAGCAGTCGTCGCTACGGCGCTCGCAGGCGCGTGTGCAGACGCGCAGTCGACAGCTCAGCATTCGTCGCGACCGCTCGGTGTCTGTCCACTCAGTGCACCATCAGCGTCTAGCGACAGCGCCAGTGCGGAGTGGCACACGTGGACAACCCGCGGCTGTGCAGTCAACTGCGCAGGCACTGCGAGTGACGTCGTCTGCGCGTACTGGAACACAACGAGCGTCCCAGCGGCGCAGCGCGCGCACACGTGCTGGCGCAGTGCAGCGCCGCAGAGCAGCGAGACACCGACCACAGCAGTCGCAGACGCTCACGCGCCGTTCTGCGTCGCGACTGGCGCGTGCCTCGTCGCCTGCCAGCCAGTCAGCCACATGAGCAGCAGCAGCAGAGTCAGCAGCGCATGGACGTTCCAGCTGCGCGACACTGTCCGCGTCGGTACGACGGACGCAGCAGTTCGCATCGGCGCGCTCGCAGTGCCAGCGCACGTGACATCACTGTACGTCATGCTCGAGTGGCGAAGACGACGTGCTGGTGCGAACTTAGCAGAGTTGCTAACGTCGCGCTCGGATGGCATTTGCAACAGAACATTTGACGGACGAGCGAGCGCACAGACCGCAGTCGACTTTGCTGCGACTGAGCCGCTCGCGAGCGCAGCGCTCGAGTCGCTCGTATTTATTGGTCTCGACGTCTCGACGTCTGGGCTCCCGCGCTTGCCAGCATCGTTGCGGGATCTGTGAGTCGATGGCGTGCATTTGAGACACACTGAAGGGTGAGCGCGTTGACATTTGACACACGGACGTTGTGTTGTGCTGCTGGTCGTAGACGCATCCAGGACTGTACGCTCCGCGACCTTCCGTTCGCAGAGATCGCTGCGTTGCCACACCTCACAGCGCTCGTGCTCGAGCAAAACGTCCTGCAGAGCCGCACATCATCCAGTGACACTGCTGCGAGTCCGTTGCCAGCGCCACAGCTCACGCCCGAGGAGTTCGCAATCCTTCAGGCGCGGACGGCGCCTAGATCAAAAGACACAGCGAATCGCGACACCATCGTACGCGCAGCTTGTCCGCCTGGTCATCGCGACGAAGCACTGAGCGGTCTCCGCGTCTGCGTCAGTTCTCGCACGACTGCAGTCGAGCGCCAGCTCACGACGAAGTTGCGCACTGCAAATGCGACAAATGGCACCTCGAGCGCCAGTGCGACTGACTCGGCGACGACCAAGTCGATCTACATCCTCGCGAGCTTGGCGGGTCCTGCGCTCTACTTTCTCTACAAGCTCGGGCTGTATCTGTACTTCTACTCGACGTACTCAAAGCACGTCAAGAGCATCCAGGGCCCCAGTGCTGGCAAAGACAGCAACGGCACGCAGGACGACGACGACGACCTCGACACGCAGCGCATGACCGAACACGCGTCGTCGAGCGCGCCAGACTCGCTCGTGCTCCCGCCGCGCGCGTCGCTCGCTGTGCCGCCGACAGCAGACCAGCGCCGATACAACAACATGAGCTTCTGGGTCGACGAAGAGCTCCAGGACTGGCGCATGGACTTTAGCCAGATCAAGCAGCTCAAGTGCTTGACGCCGACGCCGAACCAGCAGCGGCGCCACGGCTCGCCGCTCCGGGCCTGCGAAGTCTGGCTCGGGACGTTCTATCCGCAAGGCGCACCGGACGCTGAGCAGCCTGTGGTGCTCAAGTGGCTCGCGCCGAGCGACGCCGCGGCGCTGAGTGATGGTTATAGCACTGTCCTCGACACGTTCAAAGGCACGATCAAGCGCCAGGCGCAGCTCTCGCACCCGAACGTCGTCAAGTTCTTTGGCATCGTCTGGTCGCGCGAGACGCACTTGGTCGCTGTGACTGAGTACATGGCGCGCGGCGACGTGCGCCAGTGGCTCCACCGCTCGGCCGTGACCGAGTCTGGTCGCTGGTCGGTCCAGAAGGTCGAGATCCTCTTGGACGTCGCCAAGGCGCTGCTGTACCTCCACTCGATGCGCCCAGCACCGCTGCTCCACGGCAACTGCAACTCGCGGAACGTGCTCCTGAACGACCGCATGCGCGCCAAGCTGAGCGACTTTGGCGCGACGAAGGACGCGCTCTCGGAGCGCGAGCTCCAGGCGTACAGCGCAGTTGGCTCGGGCCGCTGGATCTCGCCCGAGGCGCTCGTGGGCCGCGACAGTCGCGTCGCGTCTCTCACGAGCGGCGCTGCCGACGTCTACTCGCTCGGGATCCTCATGTCCGAGATGGACACGCACGAGCTGCCGTTCTCGGACTTGATGCAAGCGAACCGCGTTGCGCTGCCCGAAACTGACGTGCTCCAGCTCATTGCAAAAGGCGCGCTCTCGCCGACGCTCTCGCCCACGTGTCCGCCGCGCATTGGTCGGCTCATTGAGCGCTGCACGGCGTTCAGTCCCAAGCACCGGCCGTCGAGTCGCGACGTCGTGCACGAGCTCCAGGAGATCGTTCACGCCATGAAAGCCGAGGCAACGGACGCAAACACGCGGCGGCATCGCGTCTCAAGCGGCTCAGACAGCGACGACAGCGACGACGTGCGTGGCCTCACGCTCACGAAAGGCGTCGTCGTGTAGGACGACCGAATGACCGATCTCTAGTAGTAGTCGTAGGCAGCCACGACTGATAAGCTTTTTGCAGGGTCAGCGGCAGGTCAGAACGAGGTCAGTGAAAAAATTAGTCTATTTGGTAGTGCACCCTTACTCACTTTCATCACTACTGCGCAAAACAGCGCAGAGCGTCACTTCCTGCCGCTCATGTGCGTCAACTCGAGCACTAACTAGCTCATCTACAGGTAGAGGAAGGAGAAATGGCTCCCGTTTGGGTGCCTGTGCGAACCCAAGTGGCACATCGAGTAGGAGCTGTACGTGACGCCTTGCAAACGTCCCAACAGAGGCGACAAAGACGACAAGTCAGGGATGCTCGACGGTGGCGCAGCGGTTGATCTCTCGGTTGCAGCGCTCGAGCGGATTGTTGATGCGACTCACAGCTCGCCGATCGTGGTTCTAAGCGCTCCAGAGCGTTGGCGGGAAGCGAACCACCCATGTCCGCGCGAAGTAGCGCCAGAAGTTTGACCAGCGCTCGACGTCCAACGTCAGCTGCTCCATAGCGCAACGCCGCTGGATCTCGCGGCGAACCCACTCCACACCTTCGACCGCTACTATCTGTGGCTCAATGGCGACGAGCATGCTGAAGACGCCGTGCTCAAGAGCGATCGCGCGCTGCGCTTTTGCGATGCGGTGCTTTTTCATGCGTCTTGTGCATGCTTGCATGAAATGGAACGCGCACCCAACAATTCGCACGCTCGGGAAGCATTCTTGGACTGCGCCAATAAAGACGGGCTCGAAGTCGCACACAATCTGCAAGGGCTCAATCTGATGCTCTGGGTCGCGAGGGCCTCGTGTTGTCGATTGAATCATGCGAAGTATGACGATGCACAGGGACCGTGTGCGACACGAGCAGAGGACAAAGTAGACTGGAACGTAGAGCTTGGTTGGGCGATCGTACACCAAAACAACGAGGCACTGCTCGTATCCTTTTGGAACGCATCTGAACGTCGCGTTGACGAAGAGCTGCGACGCAGACGCTCTCAGCGCGTTGATAGCGAGAGGGTGAGCAAAGCCTGTGGTGGTCTGTGGCTTGGGGCCGGCGGAGTCTGACATCGCAATGTGGAACTGCAAAAAGTTCGTGTTCGTCGCGTTGCCATCGTCGTCGAGCACCTTTGACGAAAGGATTGTGGTGATGTCGTCGCCTCCGCGTTGATCACGGCGGACGCAATGCACGCGACTGAGCACTTGTTCTCGAGTGAGCCCGCGTACGGCGGTCTCTGTGCCCCCGCCTTAAAATCGCGATCGCTCTCGCTCCCAAACTTGCTCCGGACGCAGCGGAAAATCGAGCGATGTGGTGTCAACGTCTGCTTTCATTTGTGTTGTTACGTCGGCGATCGTGCCCGAGCTGAGCGGGACGATCTGGACGTGTTGCCGCACGTGTGCGGCACAATCGAGTCGACTATCACGGCGAAGTCGTCCTTGGAAAACGCAACTGCTCCCGGGCATTCCGACCCGCGATAGAAGCTGCAGCGGTAGCCGCGCCTCTTGCTGCTGACGTAGGACTGAGTGTACCAGTGACCGCCGTAGAGAAGTCGTGTGAGCCCTTCACGTGCCGCCTGAGGTACGCGCTTGTGTGTATTTGCGCTCGCTGATGACGTGGACTCTATCACGTCTGCGCTAAAGCCCGACGCGCACGCTGACACACTTAACGCGCTCGCTGACACACTTGTCGCGCTCGCTGGCACGATTGACGCGCTTGCTGCCACGCTTGACGCACATGACGGTCTCCCTGACACTGCACTCGCCGGCACGCTGAACGCTCCCGACGCCGCCCCCGGCGCGCTCGCCACCGCGCTCGACACGCTCGTTACTGCGGCCGACTGACTTGCTGGCAAGCTCGATGCACACACTGACGCGCTCGATGTACTCTCTGACACGCTTGGCGCACGCGACTACACGCTCGACGCACTTCACGACATGCTTGGCGCTCTCGCCGACGCGCTCGACACACCAGCAGCGTCGCTCCATACTCTTGCTGACATGGTCGACGCAGTCGCTGTCGCGTAGTGTGCACTCGCAGTCTTCCTCGAGTGCAACGCTCTCGCTGACACGCTCGCTGCATTTGCCGGTACGCTGAACGCACTCGACGCCACACCTGACGCACTCGCCGCTGAGCCTATGGCGCTCGTGGCGCTCGCCCCAATGCCGTCATGCACGCTCGCGGTATTGTGCGCCTCACTGCTGCCCTGCACAATCGCCGCTGTGACGCAGCCATCTCGCACACGGGCCGCTTGACTAGTGCCGCCTTTCTCCACACTTGGCCAAAAGACGCGAGTGAACCCCTGTTCGCCATCACACGCTCTGATACGCGCACCTCCAGCCGCCTGGCGCGTCTCGCGCTTTGCTCGCTTGTTCGCTCTTGTCACCGCCATGCTGCTGCTGTTCTCGATTGCAATTTCTCGAATATATGGATGACCTGCCGCTGACCTGACCTGCCACTGACCTGCCACATAATCTGCCGCCATGACTCGCTCGTCGCGAGCCAACACATCACAGTTTTGACTTCGCTTCAGCGCCACGCAGTCTCACACTCGAGGCTGGCGTGTGTGAGGCTCCAGTTCGCATCACTCTGGAGCCGTTTGCCTGACCACGCGCTTTGTCCTTGATCGATCCGCTCGCTCATGTTGCGCCTCACGTCATGCTCAAGCCGTGCGTTAAGAGTGACTCGAAACTCGCCGCGGCTTGGTCACCCCTCGAGTGATTGAAGCGGCGTGATCACCACACACGCATACACACACGCGTCGAGGCGCTCGAGCACGATGCATGCCCCCATTATGTCACTTGAGAGCACGCGGCACTATATTTAGCACCACAAAGGATGAGAGCATAGCGCGAGACCAACGTTGAGGGTTTTGTATAGAAAGTGTCACCGCCACGCATGCGAACGGGAGACTCGTGGTGTAGCGATGATCAGGAAGAGAGCACCGACTGATGGCGCACGTGTGTCGTTTGCTTTCGTTGCACGAGATGTTCGGTCAGACAGTGTCCTGCCTACATCGACAGCCAAGGGCATTGACCTTAGTAGCTCAAGAGTTGAGTATATTACTGTAATTTACGATCTCAGCTCCAAGTTTTCAAATCCATCGAGAGACAACACAGAGATCTCAACTCACTCACTCGTCCGCTCGACACAGTACGACACTCCTCTCAAGTACAGACCTGCGTGAACGAACGCTCACGTACAAGAAGTGCTCTAGTGTCTTGGTTGGTCTGGTAGACACAACGGACAGACTTTGGTACGAATCCAGCCAGTCAACCAGCCAGCACGGAGGCAAGCGACTCCTTGCCTCTCCTGCTTCTCACTTTTCAACTCGCATCCCAGCTCTCAAGTGCCAATCCAGCGCACAATTCGAGCCTTCCACCACGCACTCACTTCTCCAACTTCTCCAACTTCTCCACGACGATGATCTCTACTTCGCGAGTGACCACGACGCCGGCTATCACGACCCTTCTCGTCACCACGCTCGCGGAACCGACGACCACGCGCAACGCAAATGTCCAAGTCGAGCAAGCCGCACTGAGCTGCAACAAGTGCGACACACCGCGTGACTGGTCGAGCATCACCGATGTGTGCTTCCAAGACGTCGGCGATCGCTCGAACTGGTACTTCCGCCAACTGGGCGGCAACTTCACTTACTGTGGCTGCTGCCAGGTGGACAGTCTTCGCACGTCAGGTCGCCGCGGCTCATGGTCGCGCACCAACATCAACAGCGAGATTCGCTGCTTGTCAATGGACGGTCATCGGGACGCTGCCACGTGGTTCTCAAAGATGTCGACGTTCTACTAAGTCTATCCAGCAGTGTGCTCGATAGCTAGCGCGCAGAGCTGACGACGCGGTTCAGCATCAAGGTCGAGCATGAGTCACGGCGCTTGTTTCATATGATAGTAGCTCTGCCACTAGAGATCGATATGAAGCGTTGAAAACATTCATTACACTTCAAAATGATACGCTCCGAGTGGTTCTAGCTTGCGCTTGCACTGTGCCCCCCCCCACAGTGTCTTCTTACTTACTCGCCTTGCTACTGTTGATTAGCTACGCCACCTCAGTGAGCCTTGCTGCTGCTAGAACTTGCCGCTCTCGAGCTTGTGACGAGTTCCTTGAGATGGATACACGAACTGGTTCTACTGCCAGTCGGGCGGCGACTTCAGCTCTTGCGGCTGCTGCACGGTGCAGAGCGTCAGTAAGCTGGGTGCGCGCAGCAAACGGTCGCGCACCGTCCTTGACGACCAGACGTACTCCTCTTCGATAGACAGTCAGCACGACATCACCTCAAGTACTGGAACTCGTCAATGAACTGCTGAGCAATAGCAGTAACAACCCCAGCGCGTAGCTCAATGGATTGGCGCACGGAGCTACTTTCGTTCGTTCGTCAGTGAGGTCTATTGTGCTACGCGATCGAGCTCTCAATATATATATCTCCAGCTGCGCCACAAGGTGGTTCCGTCTGGAAGTCGAGTGCTTGATGCTAGTCCCTTGAGACTGCACTTGGCGCCCTATACAGACACGGAGCTGCCTCGCGCGTAGTGATACGGCGTGGCCTGAAGACCAAGCACGAGTCATCTCGATCAAACTGCACTCACTGCATCCGACAGCAGTTCGACCACCAGAGATCGATCTGAAGCGTTGAAAACATTCAGTTCAGTCACAAGAACAAACTTCGTACGGTTCTTGTTTGTACTGTGTGCAGTTAGTCTTGCTCGTGCATGGTGTCTCCGTTGCCATTGATTGCACACACGACGTACGAGCTCGTCAATGCGCTTGTCCGAGAGGAGTTGATGTAGTGCTATGAAATGGCTACATGACACTAGGCGATGGGTTCACTTTTCGACACAAAAATTGTCCACTTAATAATGCTTTGTTTCTAGTAAAAATGGACACTCTTTTGATCAGCAAACGCTGTGGTGTCTCGGTTCTCTAGTCTCAACAGCACAGTGCTCTCGCTCGTGCTCTTGCTTCCTCTCTGCGTTCAGAAGCACCCAGGAGCACACGAGAAGCTCCCCATTCGGCACGCAACACGACTGTCGAGTGTGTGTCGAGCCATCTGGCCATCATCTGGTCGTCATCACACGACAGGAATGTTTGCTGCTGCCATGGACAAGCACTCGGTCAGTCGTGGTCAACACAGAACGTCGAGATGACTCTATTCGCATGGCTCTCTACCTCGCGTGCTCGCGCATGGACTCCTTATTCGTGTCATTCCTCTATCTACTTTGAGCAGCATAGCCCACTCGACACGCTTGCCTCTTATCAATCGCTTCGCCAGACCATCATGCGAAGCGTTGCACTCGCTCTCACTGCGACGCTGCTCGCTGCCACACAAGCACTCTCGATCCACGACTCAAACATCGTCGCGTCATTGTCGACCGCGAACGACACACGCCAGCGCCTAGAGAAGACGTGGGTCGTATCAAGCGTCGAGTCGCTCCGGAGCTTGTTCGTGCAGCTTCCAGGCAACGTCTTTGTCGAGTTTGACCCAACGCTCAAAGTGCCATCGTCACAACCAACGACTGCTGTGAGTGTCGTTGCAAAGATCGTCGTGCGTGGCGACTCGAAGGAGCACCTCGACGTCTTTGAGGTCGTTCCACACTCGTTGAGCCCACACAGCCACGGAAGCAGCGATGACAGCGTCAAGGTGCATCTCAAGAACACCGACACTGCCGTTCGAGGCCACGCACTCACGCAGGTCTACGTCGCAGACAAGCGCGCGCTCCATGAACTCACGACTGCTGGAAGCAGCAGCGTCGTGGTCAGCGATAGCGTGCTGGCGACCAACGACACAGCTGCATCGATCACGCTTCGCGCGACTGGCGATAGCAGCCTCTTCATCGCAACACAGGAGCCTGTCGTAGTCGACTTGCTCCAGATTGCGGTCTCTGGCTCAAGCGGCGTGCGCTTCAGCGCGCCGTCCATGCTCGTGGGCGATAGTGTCGAGCTCGTAGTTCAAGGCAGTGGCGACATCGTTGTCAAAGCACACGATGTGCGTGCCAAGGAGCTCAAAGCGAGCGTCTCGGGATCAGGCGGCGTGTTCGTTCAAGCTGATGATGTCCGAGTCGACGATCTGACGAGCGACGTCGTCGGTTCAGGCAGCGTCGCGATCACAAACAGCACTGGGACGTGCACAAAGCAGAGCGTGCGCGTCGCAGGATCAGGCGCAGTCACTACCGGTGCGATTGCCTGTCGAGACACCGACGTGTCTGTCATCGGCTCTGGCAGCGCTGTGGTGCAGACAACAGAGGCGCTCCGAGTATCGGCAAGTGCGTCTGGCGCTGTCCAGTTTGTCGGCGCGCGACCGAAGACTGTAGTGAGCACAGGGGAGCTCTCGCGCTTTGAACCAGCAGCATACGGCACAAAGGGCTCAACAGTGCAGCAGGAACATCATAACGAGCTCCCGCAGCGCACGCCTGTGCGACTTACGCTCACACTCCGTGCGCAGCCTCTCGCGGACGACCCAGTTGTCAGCCTCTCTGCGACTCACAAAGGCGACAGCACGTCTCGGTCTGTCCCGCCCGTGCTGTTCTTTGTCGACAGCGATGGCACTGAGAGCGTCGCGCCAGTCGTCGGGATCCTCGTGCTCGCACTTGCCGCAGTCGCCGCACTCATACTCAAGATCCACTATCAGCAGCGCCGTCGCCGCACGTACACTCCACTCGCATGAGTCCGCGCTCGCTCTGCTGTAGTCCAGTCTAGCTCAGTTGCTTCGTAACGATTGAACTATCACACGCTTGTCTTGTACTTGCTCACTTGCTCCCTCCACATCGTTCGTTGCGATAGCTCACTAGCGCCGCTGCCGCCTTGTCTGTCGCTCGTGACCTCTCTCACTTGGTCGGGTACGGCCGCAGCTTGGCCATCTGCTCGATGCTGCTCTCGTCCAGGCTCTCGACGTGGCCATTCTACTTGACCTCGTTGAGCGCCACGATGACTTTGGCGTTGTTCGTGAGCAAACTCGCCCCCGTGAGCTTCTTCTCGAGCTGGAGCGTGAGCACAGCGATCCAGACGCGCAGCGCCTCGGACACTACAGCCCAAGCACCAAGGCGTACCAGTCAGTCTGACAGTCATTCACGCCACATTGTGGTCGCCCAAACGAGAGCCACATCGCCGCACGTACAGTTGAGTTCGTCGTACTCGCCAGAGCCAGTGAGGTACCAGCGCAGCTTGGCCACTACCCGCAGCACGATGAACTTGCCGTCGCAGACTACAAGCTCGCCACAGTGACTGTAAGTCTTCTAAGAGAGGGTGAGGCTAGCTGCGCCGCGGTGTGTGCGTCTGCGCTCGTCCATCACAGTGTTGTACCGCTTCCGGAAGCGCTTGTCAAAGAACTGTCGCCACTCGGTGTACTCGAGCACTTTGTCGCGCGCGTTCACGTCGCGACCAACGCCGCGGTCGATGCCGCCGCGGAACTCGTGCCAGTCGCAGCCGATGAACCGACACAAGTTGCGGTAGCCCCAGCGGTAGCGATGGTGCGGGAAGATCTCGACCACGAGCGTCTCGGGACGCGTCCAGAGGACGTTCATCATGCCGGCGCCGTGCATGCCGATGACGACGTCGCTCTGGACGATCGCTGCCATTTGCTGCGCCATCGAGAGCTCGACAAAGTCGACGCTCTGGAACACGACGCTCAAGTCCTTGTACTCGCGCCGCATCGCTGTCACGATTGCATCTTCGTTCACCCAGATGCGCTGGAGCTTGCGGCCACTGTACGATCGCCGCGCGATGATCGTCACGACCACTGGCACAGCGCTAGCTCCTGAACGACTCGACAATGCGCGTGTGTCGTTCACGCCCATGACACTCAGCGCACGGCTGCGGAACGTCTGAAAGAGCTCAGATTTGCCACATGGACTCGTCGTCGTCGAGGTGCTGCATCATCGGACCCGAGCTCTCGCTCGGCGCTAGGAGCACAGTCGAGTGGAAGCGTGCGATCTTCCCGACGAGCTCCTGCCCTTTCACGAGCGCGTGCGCTGAAGAAGAGAGGAGGCGCTGGTGGAGCTCGTCGACTGCGGACGGGTACCCGCCGTCGAGGTGCAGGATGGTCGTCTTGGCGGCGTCCCAACGTAGTGCTTGGGCGACGATCCAGGCGTTGAGGGCACTCGAGACTTGGAAGAACGGGTTGTGGTCATCACGCCGCGCAATGACGATCACAGGACCAAAGAAGTCGACGGTGTCTGCTGCTGTCTTGCGACTGCTGCGTCGACTGGCATCAGCACTCGCGGCGCTAGCTGAGGACGTCGTCTGTGTGTCCAACGGGTTCGCACAGAGCGGCGCGTCTGGGTCGTCTTCACTTCCGATATTCGCAAACACAGAGCCCCAGATTCGCTGGCGCTGTGCGTACGCTCCGCCGTGTGCGCGAGCGAATGCCCCGAGCTCGCTGCAGCTGCACTGCACCATACCAGAACTGTAGCGGAAGCGTGGGTCGTGGTCGCCGCCGTCCTCCGACAGGTCCTGGATCGGCTGCGAGACGTAGGCGCTCGTCATGTCGAGTCGGACGTTCGTCAACACGGTCGCTCGGATCCCGCCGCGCGCGCTGTAGAGCGAGACCTCGGAGCGATCTACGCCTGCGTCAGTCATGTGCTTTGGAGCAGCGCACAAGCGCACAGGAGACGCTGCGACCGCGCCAACGAGTCCTACGTCCCGCTCGGACGCGCACATTGAGGTGTCTACTTCATTCGTGCTCTCTGGCTCTTCCGTCGGTTCAGGACGCGGCGTGTGCGTTCTTGGAGGCGTTGTCGACGCTGCTCGCCGCAGTCTCGAACTTGTAGCAACTGGCACCGCGTCGCTGCCTTCCTGCGTCACAGAACTCGCAGAACTGGAGCTCGAGTCTCTGGACGCACTCGAGCTGAATGTCACGGCACCTGCTTCACTGTGAGACGAGGAGACCTCGATCGGTCGGCCGTCCGTATGCTTGAGCCAGGCGAGTTGGTCATGTCCACGAAGCGCTGCGGAAGCAGATGCAGAGTCATCGTGACTCGAGCTGCGATCGAGTCGAGAGCGTGCGTCCGTGCGAGAGGATCTTGAGCCCTCACCTGCATTCGCACTGGCGTCATCGCCACCACCCTTGCTGCTCTCAAGTGTCGCGTGCATCGCCGCTGACTCGACAGGTTCGTGCGTCACGCTTTGCGCAACTGCGATGCGAACGAGTCGGAGCGTACGGTCCGAGCGCGCCTGTGGCAGCGCTTGCTGCATCGTGCGTGCGTGAAAGAACAGCGACGCGGCCGTGAGCAGCATGACAGTAAACAGCGCGGCTTGGAGCCATCGGTTCGCCATGGCGACACTCGTGAACGAGCTCGCTTGTTCACGAGTGCTGCTGCTGACTGGAACTGACTGACTGACTGACTCAGGACGCACCAACAGAGTTGATCCGAAACGCGTGGCCAAGTTTGATCGCCGGATCGCATCCGTCTCCGACTACGACCTCAATCCGGACCAAGCGCTGCGGACCGATCTCACGTCAGTCTCGGCTCTCGCGTCTCCGACCGAGACATGTCCTGATCCAAGCGACCGCCTCTGTGTTTCACTCGAGGCACAGCAGCTCGCATCGATCACACACGACCACCTCTGACGCACAAGACTTAGTCATTTAAACGACAGTCGAAAGCTCTTGCTTGGGACGCTCTCACACGAGCGAGTCAGCGTAGTGGATCGAGCAGAGCTTCCCAGTGCGCTCGTACGACGGGCGCCCGCAGCCGTCGACGACGCAGCGCTTGCCTAGCGCCAGCACGATCGCGTGAGCATCGAGTCGGTCGCTTCATCAACAGCACTAGCGATAGCTAGGACGCACCTCCGCCGTGGGCCCAGCACACGCCGTTCGAGACCGAGATGGTCGAGCAGTCGTCGAACGAGCAGATCGTGCCACCGCCGTGCGACCAGCACACGCCTTTGCTCTTCGCGCGGTTGCTGCACGTCGGGACTTTGCACTTGACCGAGCCGCCTGGGACCAAAGCACGCGCGGTTAGCGCAGACGCGAGAGGAGCGCAAGGACAGACTCGACGCACCGTGTTTCCAGCACAGACGCGCGTGCTTGGCGCGGCTGCTGCAGCCTGGGACCATGCAGAACTTGCTTCCCTACGATGGCGACAGTAAGACGTGGCGCGTGTGAGCGCGTGTGAATGATAGAGCGGATGGGCACTACCGAGCGCACCTTCTTGCGCGCCTGTGGCGGACTCGCTACTGCGTCAGCAGCACTGAACTGCTTGAGTGGCAGCGCAGACTGCGACTCGAGTGGGAAGCTCGCGCCTGGGACGCGCGGAGCTGCGTACGCTGTAGCATCAGTAGCGTACAGCTGCGGTGGTGGATAGTGATAGCTGTGGGTGGTCGGTAGTGATGGCCGTGCGTACTGCGCTTGAACGCTATAGCGCTCTGTCGTGGGCGGTAGGTCGTAGCGAGCGCTATGCCGCTCGTGCTGCGCCAGTTCTCTATGATCATAGTGGTCGTAGTGCTGCTGCTGCTGCGCAATCGAAGGCTGTGGGTTGATACGGTGCTGCTGGTCGTCAACGTGTGCGTGGCGCTCGTCCATGTCGTCGTCGTCGTCGCTCGCGTGGTCGCGTGTGAGGATGTACGCGAGCGAGCTCTTGCTCGACGGCGCTGCGACTGCTGCTGCGACTGGTGGTGTACTGCTGTGTGCATCATGTGCGATGGGTGACGACGCAGCAGGCGCTGGACTCGTCATCTTGGTGGAGACGTGGAACGAGAATATGTGGCGCTCGTGGTGCGCGAGATCGAATGACAGTGAGCGCGGAGAGCGACCTGCGAGCATGCTGCAGCGGCGCACACGTGCGTTCGCGCAGACGACGAAAGCGCGAATGCGCTCGTTGCTGCCTGCTGCACAGCTGGTCGAGCACCGAGTGATAAATCAGATCTCAACTTCATCGTCTCGACACGACGCGACCATCCATCGCTCGCACCTGCAGGTCAAACGACGCCGACCACCAAGCAAAGCGGCGGCAATGCTCGTGACACCAAGCGCTGTACACGTAGTGAAGCGACTCGATGCAACTCGAGAGTGTCGTTGGTGCTCAGCGTCAGGACGCGCAAGACGCGCTCGATCCGGACGCGACCATCAGTCATCAGCATCGGAATCAACCCATGAAGGTGCGCATCGAGAATCCAGTCGATGCACCCAAACAACCGAAAAATGCCCCAGCACGAGCGACGCATGATCCCCGTACGACGCATGAACGACGCATGATCCCCGTACGACGCATGAACGACGCATGCGCGATGGTCTCGACAGAGCACAAGTCTGTCGTCGTCGCTTGCATCATCACCGTCCATAACACGAGGCTCGACTGCATGGTACGAAATCATTACTGATTCATCAATCATAACGAAACAATCACGTGAGTTCGAAACTCCAAGAAGTCAAAAGTAACTCGTGCATGTATCGCGTTGTCCTCGGTCGCTCTCGCTCTCGCTCTCTCTTCTGATTATATGCTCGTCGTCTACGCAGAGAGCATTGTCACGTGCGGCTGCTGCTGCTGCTCGTCGCGCACGTTCTCTTCGTGCTGCGTGACCCACCGCGTCTTCACGGGCATGATGTGGCAGTTGATGCGCATGACCTTGACGCCTTTCGTCACGTCCAAGTCCACTTGCGTCCAGTTGTTGCGCTGGTCGGGCATCGTGCAGACGTGTCCGACCTTCGGCTGTCCGCACCGTCCGCACTTGTACAGCTTCCGGTTCGCTTCGTCTGCGGCCGCGGCGGCCGCAGCAGCGGCGGCCATGGCTTTCTTGCTCCCACTCCCGGGCTTGACTGGCGCGAGCGTCGGGGGCTGCGGCGCGAGCATCATCGCCGCCATGGGCCCTGGGGTCTGGAACGCCTGCATCTGCTGAAAGTCCTCCTCGGGCACGGACAGGAACCCGAGGTTCATCTGCGAGAGGTCCATCGACAAGCCAGTCGAGCGCTGCGCGCGGCGCGCAGCTGCTCGCGGTGGGACGCTCGCGCCGCCGAGAACTGCTGCTGTGTTGGGCAGCGACGCGCGGCGGTCGTGGAGCGAGCGCGCTGCGCCACTGGCAATCGCCGCAGGGACTTGGAACTGACTGAACGCCGCTGCGGGCTGCGGCGCGCTCGTCGGCGCCTGGAACGCGTCGCCACTGACGACGCCGAGCGAGCTCGGGACGCTGAATGGGTTAAGAACCGAGGACGGATCCGACTGCTGGAGCTGCTGGAGCTGCTGCTGCTGCTTCGTCTGCTGCGCCAAGATGCGGAACTGGTCCAAGTTGTGGAGCAAGTCGACCGGGTTTGAGTGGTGCCGCGCGTGCTGCTGCGGCCGCTTGCGCTTCATCTTGAGCTCCTGCACGCCTTCGTGGATGCGCTGCGAGCGGAACGCAACCGGCGATGCTTCGATCTGCCGCTCGGGCAAGTCATCGCGGCGAATGGCACCGTTGCTGCTGCTTGGAGCGCTGCTGTCGCCCAGCGCAGCGGGTGGCGGTGCCGTCGGGTCGATCGGGATCTCCGCCCACGACAGGTCCTGGAGGAACTCGTCCATGTCTTTGAACGACGGCTCGTCGCTCTGGCTCGGGGCGCTGAACGCCTGCGCCTTCGCAGTTCCGGTCGAGAACGACGCGCTGCTGGCGTCGCGCAGTCCGATCGGTGTCATGACGTCGACAGGACCGATCGGCGCCATCGGTGGCGTCGCCGGCGGGTCCTGGAAGTCGTTCAGGATCGACGAGAACACGGCATTTGCGAGCTCGTTCGAGACTGTGCGGCCACGCGCTGGCACGACTGCTGCGTGGATGCTCGGACGGGCTGGTGACGTACTCGCTGGCGGTGCGATCGGTGCGGGCTCGAGCTCCGTCACTGGGTCCAAGCTGCTGCTGCTGCTCGGCGACGGCTGCTGCTGGAAGCGAAAGAGCACGTCCGGGTTCGATCGCACGCGCTTATGCTTGTGCTGCGGCGCAGTGCGGTACCGCACTGGCGACGGTGAGAACGCAAACGACAGCGGCGTGAGCAAGTCGTCACTGCCGTCTTCGAGCGGCTGCAACGGCGCAGTCTGGTGCTGCGGCGTCGAGAGCATCGCCGTTGATGGGACGTCGTGGTCAAAGAGCATGTGGTCGCTCATGAGCTCGTCACCGCCGCTGTCGAGCGTCGAGAGCAAGTGCGCCGACACGCGCGGTGTGAGCCCAAACGCATCGTTGCTGGTGCTGCTGATCGGCGCAGGCTCGAGCGGCAGTGGCAGAGTCGCGCTGTTGCTCGTGCGCTGGTTGTTCTCTTTTGAGCTCGCGTTCGCTTGAGCAAACGTCCGTGGCGTGTCGAGGAACGCGTAGTCGAGCGCGAGACCGTCGAAGAGGTCGCCGCCGCCGCTGCTGCTGCTCGCAAAGCCAAAGCCTGCGAGCGCTTGCTTCTCGCGCGCGTCCGCCATCGCTCCGAGCTTCTGTCAACGCCGTTGATCGTGTCGTCACTTGAGCTTTTCCAGCACCAGAGCGCTCGTATCGCTTTAAAGAGGTTTTTTGCTCTCCCAAATCCAATACGTATCGTATTTGACAGGGCTGATATGGGTAAGTCAAAATAAATATCATACTTTCATCTTTCACATGTATTGATCAATATATTATAGAGAAAGATATGGAATCATTATTGCTCGCTTGAAACAGCTCACTGACCTTCAGCTTTGAGTCGAGTGCATCGAGCAGCTCGAACTGTGTCGACGCACGACCTTGTCCTCTCGCCATCTCGTACGTCGTAGGACTCTCAGCGGTCGAGAGAGACCTCAATGCACTCGATTCGACCCGCTATAGCATGAAGACAACACTCACTCAAGTCTGTCTTGTTTGTCCATTCATCGTGTTCCTTGTTGCGTCTGTGCTCATGTCAACATGGCTGCATGCGTTCTCGGCCACCACGAGTGCACTAGCACGTCATGCGCGTGTTCCAGTACCAGGAAGAGATTGCGTCGGGGCCGCTGCCGCGGTAGACGCATCGGACGTTGTTGTTCACGTTCGTAGCGCCCCATGCGCCATTGTAGCCGGGTCTCGCGAGCTTCGAGCCGTCCTCGCAGCAGTAGCAGCGCGTATAGTCGCCGCCGTTTGGCTGACGGATGAACCAGTTCGTGTGCGTGCCAAGTCGGTGGAAGCACGCGCCGGTGATCTTGGACCAGTCTGCCGGTGTCTCGCACTGCCGGCAGCTCTGCGCCGCTAGCTTGATCGTGACGCTCTCGTTGCGTGCGTCGACTTCGTTCAACGAGGTACTGAACAGCACAACTGTGCTTGCGAGCACGGCCGAAGTGAGGCGAGTCGAAAGCATCGCGATCGACTTGGAGTCTGCGTGGAAGTGTGCTAGCTTGAACGTTCGCTCGTGCACAAGTGTGAGCAAATTCGAGTATGAGGAGTGAGAGCCTGCTAGCGCTGGAGTAGTGTGCTTTGAATGACTTGTGCACCATCAAACTCATACGAGAAGCTTGACCTTTGCTGGGGCGCCACTCACGATGAAGTGATTCATCTGTGAACACGCCAGCCGCGACAGCACACCGCTCGCCACTGTACTCTGCGAACTGAGATCTCAGCGCTATCCTTCAAAGACAACCCAGTTGGTCGTGTGATCCGGAGATGATTGACAGAGGCGCCTTCGGGTATTGACTCTCGGCTCATGCCGCACGGACTCTAAACAAAGTCGGCACCCAACGAAGTCAAAGTTCGTTCTCAACTTGCTTGTTCATCGCATGCGCGTACGCACGCCTGCTTTGATTTCGCGGCTCCACGCCTGCGTTTGCTTTGCCACAGCTTGCGCGAGCTTCACGTGGCGATTGAACGCGGCACTGTGCTCTGGGAAGTTGTGCACGAACGCGCCGATCTCGTGCGGAAACAGTTTGAAGCCCACGACGACGCGCTTGACTGGCAGCGACGACTGGCAAGCACTCCAAGTACGAGTGCCTGGACTCGCACTCGTGCTTCCACTCGCAGTTGGATTCGCGCCTGGGCTTGGCATTGCACATCCATTGCTTCCTGCCGCTGATGCGGCCAACTGTGTCTGTGCCATTGCCATTGTCGAAACATCTGGAAGCGACCGCACGCGGCTACTAAAGTGCGGAAACTCGCCGTCGCACACGACGCCGCGGCGATACACGTACGGCACGTGCGTCCAGCCGCGCTCTGAGCTGCTCGCGGCTTCGAGCTCGTCTGTCGAGCGCTTGTGCTCCAAGCGCCGCGTCTTGTATTCGAGCTGCGCGTAGTGTGCAAGTCCGTCCGAGTGGACAAAAAACGCGCCGCCGTCGAGCTCGGGCAGTTGAGTGTCGAGCTCAGTGCCCGTGGTAGCGGCTGGGCTTGAGCGAGCGCTGACTGCAGCAGCGGACTCACGTGCAGCGTCGCGCCATAGAGCGGCGGGACGATCGCGTTCGTCTCGAACCGCACCATCTCGGCGTAGTCCAGATGGTACTTGGTCTCGTTGCTGCAGTCGGACGCAATGACCCACACAGCCACGCCGTGCGTGCTGGCCCAGTCCTGCGCCGAGATGACTGCGCGCGTGCTGCTGCGACCGCCCGCGCCAATGTCGTTGTCACAGTAACCTTGACGACTTGCACTGCTACCAATGTCCAGCGCAGATCAAATCGGAATCGGTTGTGAAACTCGAACTCAAGTAGTTCACGAACTTGGTCGCTTGATACTCTCTCCCAATGCGAATGTCCAGCGTCTGGATGGACTTTTATCCTCTTTCGAACAGCTAGAAAAGTGGACAAAAGTGGTACCGAGCGGTAACGAAACCTGAGGGAAACTGGCCAAACGTTTTCAAAGTCAAATTACCGTACAACGTGATACTAAAAACCTAGAATGTGAACAAAGTACAGGATGTATCGCTTTGTACAGTCTCAGAACTCGAAATGTATGAACATTTCAGGTCAGTTTTCTAAAGTAAATCGCGCTGTTGCTCACCAAAGCTCAAAGCTACGTTCTAGCATTCGGTGTCGGCGTCGTCGTGCGCGTCGACATATTGAGGTATGCACGATGGCGTCGTAGATATACACGAGCTTTGTGTGGAGTGAGCCCGAACCTCGATTCGGAGGAAATGAACGAGCCGAATTAAACTTGAGGTGAAAAACCTTACGAATTTTGATTCTTTCAACGCCCAATTCACGCGAGCAGAATCGTATTTAAGCGAAGGGAATCTAGAAGAATTTTGTGAAGCGCTCGTAAATGATTGGGCGCAATTATTGCGTTACTATCATTGGCCAAAAAATATTTGTTACTAAGTTCGCACAGCCATCAGATCGAGCTCACAGACATCATGGACGAGAGCGCGCGCAAGCGAAAGCGGGGGCTTATCGAGTATGGTAGTGCAATGCCAGCAGTGCACAGCGATGCCGCTGAGGCGGCAGCGCAGGTGGGCACAGCTGTAAGCGTCGGACGGCTTCGCTACCTGCAAGGACGCGTAGCTGGCGCCTTTACCAGACTACATGCTCAAGTAACGACATTGACCCAAATCGGAGCTAAGCACGCGAAGCAGATCGATGAACTCACGGACGCATCTGAACAAGCCGAAGTGCGACTCCAAGGCGCCTATACAAGGGCAGAAGAGATCGCGCGTTCGAGTGCCGAGGAAGTCGCGCGTGCAGAGGCGACAAGCGTCGTGCAGCAGCACAGCTCAGCAATGGCTCTGCGCGTGGAGAAGCAACTCGCAGTTGTGCACAGTCACGCGGAAGATGTCGCTCGCGCTGAAGCGACAAACGTCGTGCACCAGTACAACTCTGCCATGACGGCACGTGTCGAGTGGCAGCTCGAGGTTGCGCGCAGCCGTGTGGAAGAAGTTGCGCGTGCCGAAGCGGCCTGTGTCGCCCAGAAGCACAGCTCTGCGGTGACGACGCTCCTCGAGCAACAACTTTCTCGCGCACATACACGTGCTGATGCAGTCGCGCAAGTTCAAGCAACTAGCACGCTCGTGTCTCGGTTGGAAGAGCATCTCCATGTCGAACACATCGACAGGGTGAGCACAAAGCCTCAAGTTCATCCAGCACTGCGAGCGTTTTGAGACGGCCACAGGTATGAATACAAGAAGATGATGCAGACCCTCAGTGAGCAAGAGCTCGCTGCGGCATCGGAGCTGCTGTTGCAGGAAACGAGCGACCGAATCGCTCAAGAACCACTGCAAAACGGCACCTTCACAATGGCGCAGTCGCAACTGATGTCTTGGCTTGACTGCCAAGATCGACGACAAAAGGCTCTCGAAGACCACGTTCGACGTACTTGGGAGGCCTCGACATCATCGATCGAGGCTCGCGTTGAACAAGCAGTTGCACATGCGTACGTTCGAGGGAGGCTCGAACGTTCTGAAAGACATGGTCGCGAGCGCCCACGACGCCAACACCGGCAGCTGGATCAAGATGCGCTTGAAGAACAAGTACAACGCGCATGGCGTGAGGCTTTGGCCAAGAAGTAGGTCGTGGCAGCATGTGAGCACCAAGCAGATCGATCACACAATGAGTTGAATGAGGAAGTGCAGTGTAAAGTTCGTTCGTCATCCTCGCAGATGCTGAACTGCTGAATGTGCTGGCGAACAGCTTGATCGAACTCGTCGAGCATCGGGTGTGTATCGAGCTCGACACTAGCACCTGCCGCTCTCGTTGGCTCGTTGGCAGACTGGCTGTCCTGGCGTCTACACTGTGTGATGTCCACGTACTCGCTATTCCGATTCAGGAAAGCACACATATCGATGTGCTCGTCGGACAATGAAGCGCGCTGCGACGTCACCATCATGCCACACACGCCAAAGTCGCGCTCGATCTGTGCCGATGACGCGGGAACAGCGTACACGATACGAGCAACGCTGGGCAGGTACTGGTACGTCGAACTCGACTGCAGGCGCTGCCAAAACTGTAGTACAGTCTCGCTTGTGCCATTGGAAAGGAGCTGGAACGACGCTTGGTCTCTATGCCAGCTTCTCAGCTCTTCAGACACACGTTGCGCGAGCATGTCGGACTGCATCACTGACGGTCGATCGTCCTCGGCCTCGCCGACCAAGTCCATGAGATCTTCAGAAAACGCCGCCTCCGTGTGCTGAGTTCGGCCGAGATGAGCTGTGTCGGGGTGACGTTGTCGTGCCACTCCCAGCATGATGCGCTTCACTTCGTCGTGAATGCTGTTGCGCACGCTACGAACATTCTGCTCGATCTGGTAGCCTGACATGCGCTGTTGCCTGCCGCACAGCCGCACAACTCGATCGAGAAGCTGCAGCTCTTTGAGCGACGAGTGCAAGAACATTTGGGTCTCAAAGCGGTACGATGCTTGCTCCATCTTGTCCGGATCGGTGTAGCGCGAGAAGAAGTTCTTCTGGAATGCGCTCAGTAGCTTTGCTCTCGTCTCGCGAATTGCAGGAAGAAGATCGCACTCTTGGATCGACCGTCGCGACGCTGGAGTCCATCGGTAGTCGCGCAGAGCGCAAGACGGGTTGAGCGACTCGAGCACGAGCTTGTACATGCTCAGCAAGATTTCGACCTGGTTTGCGCCTTCAAACTGGCTTCGGACGATGACTCGCTTGACTGGCTCGCAGAGGGATAGTAGTTGCTCGATCATGACCTTGTTGTCTTTGAGAGGAAAAGGCGACGGCTGGTCGCGTCCGCTTCGGCGGGCGGCAACCTCGCGTTGTTCGTACCACTCGCAGATGGACGACCACTTGCCATGCAATCTGCGGAGCACGTGCTCAAGCCCCAGGAAGCGGTGCTTGCGAAACGTGAGCAGACGCTTGCACCGGTCGTTGTCCAGGAGCTCGCACAGCGCGGCAAAGAGGTCGCCAGTCAGCTCAGTCCGATTCACCTCTGTCACGGTGCGGAAGATGCGCGCGACAAGCTGAACAATGGGGTCGTTCGTCGATGTCGATCCGCCATTGAGCCCGCACGCCGTCTTCGTCGCGCAGCTCGCTAGGTGCGGGATGCACCACTCCCACTTCAGACGCAAATCGGTTCGCATCATGCGCTTGACGTCCGATCCGGCATCTGTCGTCGCCGATGCAAAGTCGGTCGATCGCAGCCCAAAGTCGCTCAGCATGCCTTCGATCCATCGTCGAAACGGCGTGCGAATGCCGCCGTGGCGCTCGGCGAACGTCGGGCTAAAGTGCCGAATTCCAAGCGGAACCGACTTGTAGACAAAGTCAGCGTCGATCCAGTACACCCGCAGACCAAGGTACTTTGTTCCGATGGCCTTGGCCGTCCAGAAGTCGCACACCATCGTGAGGCTTGGGACGCCAGCGACTCGACTTGCCGTGTCGACACTTTCAATCTCGCGCTTCGTCGTGACGTACAGGTCCGAGATCGCCAAGCAGACGACCTTCGCATTGCAGGCGACTCTCATGTCGTCGCGAACCGCAATGTCCTTCAGCAGTAGAGACTCATCGTATTCACCGATACGGAACGGTAGGTTGTGATTGACGACGCGCAGTGCCTCGAGCAGCACATACACACGGCCTGGATCGTCTTGCATGAGTCGAGATGCCCGGATCCGCTCGACTTCGCTCTCTCGGCTCCGCTTCTTTCTGTCTTCGGCCGCAGTCTTGACTGACGTGACGCTGTGCACATCGCGAAGGTGCTTAGTGGCCTTGGATGTCTTGCCACAAGAGAGCACCATCATCTCGTTTGCGTCTCGACAAGCCTGGCTTGCCATGCAGGCCCAGCAGATGCTGTGCACTTCGGCGGACGCGAACTTCAACCGCACGCCCCACTGGAAGATCAGAGATGACTCTGACAGTCGCGCGGGAAAGAGCTCAAAGCCATCCTGAGTCGCGAACTGTCGAATTGCGTCTGCCACAGCGCCCGGTGGAGCGTTCATTACGGCCCAGACAACCGATCGGTTCGCGAGTGGCAGCAGCAAGCAAGTCACGCTTGGCGGCAGCGACGGTCGCGACGATGTGGCAAGCTAGTGGCGGCAACAGTGAGCGATGCAGTGGCAAGCAAGTTGGCAGTGGCGACGGTCTTGGAGTATGAGCAATGAATTTGGCTCAATAGAATGTCGTTTTGATGAATCGGTTCGCGAAGATCGCGATCTTTGTTAAGTACGCGTTTGCTGATGGTGAAGCGACTTCGCGAATCGCAAACTTTCGGCTCTTTACTTGCCTTGAAGTCATGACGAGCCTCAAGACAGAAGATCGAGCTCAGTTCAGTTTGCGTCGAAGGGGTTTTTGTGCTCGTACCAGCCGGACTCGTCGGAGGTGTGGGTCAGACTCAGAGGTCGGGACGTGTACTCGCCTACAGCCGTTCAGTCATGTCACGACTCACGGCGCCGTCAAGAACGCGCAGTGCGTTAGGTGACGACCGCACTTGGTCGGGCACGATCTTGCCAGGCTTACCACCGCGACCAGACGGCGCGAAGCCATCGTTCTAAAGGCGCGAGTGTGATGTGGCTCGGTGGTGTGAGCGAGTGTGGTGCTGGCGTAGAAGATGGCGCAACCGATCTTGTTGTTGTCGTGGCATCATCATGAAGTCGACTGTTGCTGCTTGTGCTGTTACTGCTACTGCTGTTGCCACGCGCAACAGACGCCGCGCAGTCGTGACGCACGAGCCACAGCGGGAGCAGACCGCGCGCTGATGTCGCCGTCGTACTTATCATGGTGATCGGCAGCGATCTCTCGCACTCGTAGACTACGAGTCCAAGCGATGTTGTGTTCATGTGTCGAGCGTTCTTGTACAGAGAGTCAATCGGTTGTCAAGACCGCCATTGTTCCTCTACAAAAGCAAACAATATGCTCACCCACAAGAGCAAGTTGAAGCGAGTTTCCGTATCAAATGGCCAAATGGCTACAGCCCAGTCGGTGGTTGCTTGATCGAGCGAGCGACGAAGCACCGGAGTCTCCAGTGAGCAGCGAGCAGTCTTCTTGTCTTGAGTGGTCAATGGTCAGTAAGCGCACAACAAAGTTCCAAGACGATGATCAAGCGCACTCGCGTCGAGCTGCTGGCTCGATGCATGGGCTGATCGCTGTCCATGCCAACGAGTCTAGCTATGCACGATCGACGCAGCGAAGCAACAATGGCAGAGGTGCTAGCACAGTCAAGTGAGTTGTTCGTGTTGTCCATGATCGAGTTGAGGCAATCGCACATGGTGCTCACACTCACTCGAGACTTGAGACTATGATTGCAGCCTCCTCCCTCTCGGCGCAGCCTCCCATTTAGCACTGGCGCTAGTCGCATCGGAGAAGCTTGCTGATGTACTACAACGTTGCAATGACCAAGTCAGCCTTTTCACCCAAGCACTCTTGGCCGTAGCAGACTGCCATGTCGCTCTTCTCGAGCACGTGCTTGTCAAACAAGCGGAACGACCAGTTGTTTTGCGCAAGTCGTCATCGCAGCAGTTGCAGCACAGTACAGTGTACTTGCAGTCCGAGAACGCGCCTGCGTCACGAGCCCACGAGCTCTCAAATCAGTTCGCGTGGTTCTCAAGCTTGTGGTAGCACAGGTGCTTCAGCAAGACGGAGGTGTCGATCGTATTGAAGTAGCAGGCTCTGCTGCTGCTGGCACTCTCCACCGTGTGCGCCTTGATCTTGTTCTCGACACTGCCGTTGCGCGCGTTGACCGAGGTCGCGAGCGAGTCGAGAAGAACGAGTACGCTAATGAGTAGTACAATGCAAGCCGCGTGATGCACTTGCTCGCATCGCTCTCGCCAGTGCGTCGCAACGCCACCAAACACAACACAGCAAACACAGCACAGCAGCAGGACCAACTCAAAACACGAACGACAGCAACGGCAGTGGCGCACAAACACACACAAGCCGCGTTGATGGTATCGACGACCGAGCGCCAGTTCTCGAGTCACTTCTTCTTCTCTCTCTCTCTCTCTTTCTCGTGCGAGCACTCTTGGTCGCTCGGTCTCTCGGTCTCGCCGTCGGCTCAACGCCAAGCGACAACCGCGGTACTGACAACAACAGCAACAGCTCAGCACTGCATGGTGCTCTTCCAGAACCAGTCGCCGATCGACGGCGTGCTCGCTTTGACGTCACAGTCCACCTCGTCGTTCAAGTCCACGGTCTTCCAGTCGCCGTTCAGGTTGTCGCGGTCCCATGCGTCGAGCTTGCAGCAGCCGCAGAGACTAAAGTCCGCGCCGCTTGGGTTGCGAAAGAACCAGTTCGTGTGGTCGCCGCGGTCGTGGTAGCACACGCCCGTGTACTTGGACCAGTCCGGCGGTGACTGGCACTTGTTGCACGCCTTCTTCACGTGGTTCACCGAGACGCGCACGTGGCGCATGAAGATTCGGGACGTGACGATATCTTGGAGCGATGTCGATCACGCCGCAATCTGAGGAATTGTGAGTGAGTGAGAGCTCTAGAGACTGTTTCGATCGAGTGCTGCTAAGTTCGTTGGCTTTGCTGAAGCTCAGCTTGCGATTCCTGCAAGCGCAGACTTCGATGGCTCACGCTCAGCACTGTCAGAGCGATTCTTCATTGCCGAATGCCACAATCACACACAGACTATGATGTGAGCTATGGTCTTGAGCTTCTCGCGCTGAAACGTCTTGAGCACGACACGGTTGGTGGCGCTGCTGCTGCCTTCGCACTCGAGCAGGTCGAGACACATCAGTTCTTCGTGAACGCAGGGTTCGCGTCGTCAAGTGTGTCGCCGCCAGCCACTCGTGGCGTGCAGCTGACCTGGCGTTGCTGGCTATCTGGTTTGCGCCACCATGCGTCGGTGGCAGCGACACTTTCTTGCTTGTCGTATGCGGACGCGTATACACTATTCGAATTGTGAAACACAAAACCAAATACAAACAAGACAGACTGATTTATTGTTTCCACAAATTATCCAGAGTATACGCTGCTGAACAACGGCTGAACTTGTGGCAGTAGTCTCTCTTCCGCCCTCTTCTCGAACAAAGCTCGCTCACTCGCTTCATTTCTGCATCTCCGACGTCCTGATGAAGCTCTCGACCGTGGTCTCGGCGCTCGCTGCGTCGTACGCGCTCGCGCTCAGCGTCGCGCACGCGCTCACGATCGAGTCGAGCGACGTCGCGCCGCCTGCGGACATCATCGGCGAGCACCAGCCGCTCCAAAAGACGTGGACGATCTCGAGCCTCGAGGAGCTCGAGAAGCTCCACGTGCTCGTGCCAGGCCGCGTGTTCATTGACATCGAAGGCGCGGTCGTCACGCCTGCTGCGACCAAGCCAGCTGCGGCTGTCGTCGTCGACGACAAAGACGAGAGCGACAGCGCATCCACGAGCGGCTCGCGTGACGACAGCGACGACGTCATTGTCGTCGGCAAGGCTCTTGGATCCTTGTCGTCGTCATCGTCAGCGTCGTCGAGCAGCGACAGCGATGCGAACGACATTGTGTTCCCGACGCCAGCGCCAACGAAGACCCGCGTCTCTGCAGTCGTGAACGCGACGCTTGCGCCAGCAAACACGACCGCAGCACCGTCGAACAAGACGACGAAAGCGCCAGTCGCGACGACCAAGGCACCCGTGCGCGTGGTCTCGGACGCGTCCAGCTCGCTCGATAGCTCGGGCTCGAGCGCGGACGCAGTGCAGAGCGTGACGACGCAGCTGCGCCGCGTGCTCAAGGAAGATGACGACGACTCGGACGACGACTCGGACGATAAGAAGAAGGCCAAGAAGGAGGGCAAGAAGAAGAAGAAGACCAAGCCAACGGAGGCGGTCGTCGCGACGATCACGGTCTCGGGCAACTCGAGCACGCTCATCGACTTGTTTGCAGTCGTGCCGCTCCACGAGCGCAGCCAGAACGGCCTGAAGCTCCACCTGAAGAACGAGGACGCGGCGGTCGACGGCTTCGTGCTCACGCAGATCGTCTTGGTAAACAAGCACGCGGTGCGCCACGTCTCGACGGTGTTTGCGGACGCCGTCGTGATTGGCGACGGCGTGCTCGTGCAGGACGACAAGGACACGACTGTGAAGCTCACGACCTCGGGCGCTGGCAACGTGTTTGTGACGTCGAAGGCGCCGGTCGCGCTCGACTCGCTCAAGCTCGACGTCGCCGGCGCTGGCTCTGTGCAGCTCCAGGCGCCAGCACTCACGCTCGAGGACACGCTTGATGTGAACGTCGCGGGTTCGGGCGGCATCGCACTCCTCGCCAGCGCGGCGCTCAAGACGACGCAGATCAAGGCGGCAGTGAGCGGCTCGGGCGACTTGGTTGTCCAGACCGACAAGCTCACGGCCGACGACCTCAGCGCTGCGGTCTACGGCTCGGGCTCGGCGAGCTTTGCGTCAGCTGGCAACGTCACGACTGAGAAGCTGACGCTCTCGGGCACGGGCAACCTCTTTGCGGGCTCGATCGCCGCAGAGCGCGCGTCAGTGAGCGTCTGGGGCTCGGGCGATGTGATTGTCCAGGCGACTGAGCGCCTCAAGGTCACGACGACGTTCTCGGGCTCGGTTGCGTACGTCGGCGCGCGTCCTGCGGACGTGAAGACGAGCAAGTGGCTCTTCTGGCGCTCGGACATTGTGCACCCGGCGGCCGAGAACACGGTGCTCCCGTACGCTGTCGTCGCGGCGCCGGCGCGGTACCCGTCGTACGCGTCGCTCGTGACCAAGCAAGTGTTTTACTCGGACGAGCCGATCGTCAAGGTCGCCGACGCTGCGCACGCGTCGTACCTCGCAGTTGTCTCGACGCACCTCTCGAGCGTCGCGCACGGCCCGAACGGCTTTTTGATCTTCAGCATGGTTGCCACGACGCTCGTGGTCGTCGGGCTCGCGGCGAACAGCTTCCACAAGCGCCGCGTGCGTCGCCACTACCGCCCGCTCGTCTGAGCTTGTCGCTGTCGTTGCTAGTGTCTCATTTTGCTCACTCTCTACGAAGACACTCGCACAGTTTTGATGGACGTCCTTCACTAGTCTCCAGCTCTCGATTCTGCGCTCGCAGTGTGCGCTGACTCGCTCCTGCTGTCGTCATTGACTATTGCTGCAACCACTACAGCTCTGGAGCACAGTAGCTGCTGAAGAGACACCGACGACGTTCGTGAGCCATGATGGCCATTGACGTCTTTGCTTGTCAAAGCTCGTTGGATTCATTGACAAGCATTCGGAGCGTTACTGTGGCAGACAGAATAACAATTCTGGTTGCTGATTCGCTAAAATAGCGAGATGAAATGCATGCTGATTCGCTAAATATCGTTTTAAGCAGTTTGATTCGCAGAAATACAATGACAAGGCAAGAATGATTGCGATAAACAAACACTTGGTCTGGTTCGGTCGAGCGTGAGGGAGCGAGCAAGAGAGAGGAAGGCGGAAGCGCGCGACGCACTCGACAAGCGCGCGCGCGTGTGTGTGCGAGTATCCACTCGCAGCAGTAGCAGCAGCAAGCACATACATAGCGCCATCGACGCGCTAGTGCTAGATTTGCCAACTCTCGCACGCACGGCCCTTCTCTCCATCGATTCGCTCCAACATGGCACGCTTCTCGCTCGCACTCGCGACATGCGTGCTCAGTGCGCTCGTGCTCGCAGCGCTGCAGCCGCTCGCTGTGAACGCAATAATCTCGATCACGAGCTTTCCAGCTGCGCTGCTCCCAGGACACGTAGCGCCGCCACCGGCACCACCAGCGTCTCCATACAGCGACGACAGCGACGATAGCTTTGACGTGTTTGGCGACAGCGACGACGACGAGCTCGACCCGCGCAGTCGTCAGGCGTGGGAGCGCGTGTGGACTGTCGCCACGCACATCGCGTCGCTCTCGGACGCGCAGGACACGATCGACGAAGTGGTCGTGAGTCTCCCTGGCCGCGTCTTCCTCTCGGCAGCGCCAGCGTCGTCGCCAGGCGGTCCGCTCGCGACCGTGCGCTTCTCCGGCAACTCGGACCACGTGCTCGACGCGTTCGAAGTCGTGTCGACTGCCGCTGGGACGATCGAGATCCGCCAGCGCGCGGGGCTCGCAGCAAAGAGCGCGCGCGGCTACTTGCTCGTCGAAGTCACGCTCACGCGCGCGCAGTCGCTCACGCGCCTGACCGCCAAGACGTCAGCAGACATTGTCGTGGACCCAAACGTCCTCGTCGCAAGTGCGCCGAGCGACGTCGTGAGTGTCGTCGTCGAAGGCAGCGGTAGTGTCTTTGTGCACGACACGCCGGCGCTGTTCGTCCAGCAGCTCGCGCTCACAGTCAAAGGCAGCGGCGACATTGAGCTCTCGACGACGCAAGTCGAGGCGAAGCAGGTCGTCGCGACGATCGGCGGCTCTGGCGCGATCCGCCTCTTTGCGAACGCGCTCGAGACCAAAGACGCGGCGTTCGCAGTCGGCGGCTCGGGGAGCGTCTTCGTGAACTCGTACAAGCTCCACGCCGACGACGTGACGGTCGCGATCGCCGGCAGCGGTGACGTCTCGGTGTACCCGATCGGGTCGTGCACGAAGGAGAACATTGTGATCGCCGGCAGCGGCGACGCGTACGTCGGGTCGATCGCGTGCGAGGTCGTAGACGTCAAGATCGGTGGCTCGGGCGACGCAGTCGTCCAGGCGTCGCAGGCGATCCAAGGCGGCGTGATCGGCGCGGGCGAAGTCAAGTACGTCGGCGTCGCGCCACAGACGATCGCGCCGCGCGCAACGTTCTTTCAGAGCAAGAAGGCGCCCAAGCCGATCGCCAAGGCCGCGAGCCACAACAAGTTCCACGAAGCGCGCATGCGCGACGCGCCCGAGCGCGTGCCCGTGCGCTTGGCAGTCGAGACGGTCGTGATGAGCGACCGCGCGGCGCTCGTGCCGCTCGTGCTCGTGGCGCTCGTGGCCGCGTGGTTCATTCGGCGCGAGACGAAGAAACAGCAGCAGCAGCACGACGAGCGCTTGCGCGGCGAGCTCCAGCCACTGAACGTGCCAGGCGGTCAGAGCCAAGTGTTTGTCTAGAGAGAGAGAGAGATGAAGAGCGTGAAGACTTGAGGACATGATAGTGCGTTGTCGTTGGTATACAGAGAGCGAGCTGCCGATTGGAACTGCTGGTGGTGCTGGCGATGCTGAACGATGGCGTTGAAGATCGTGTAGCACTGACGGTGTACTCATGTGGGTACAGCTCGAGGTGCGTCCCGCGCGTGGGTGCACGAGAGCGAGTGCCTGACCAGTCGAAAGAGCGCGTCTTTCACTCTCTTGAGCAGCAGCGCACGATGCGAGTCTCCTGGCGATACCGATCATCGTCTGCTGCTGCTGCTCGCGTGGGTGCGCTCGCGAAGATCCACTGCTGCTCACGATGACTTGCGCTCGATCCGCGACGTGCTGAGCGCCTCAAGTCGATTCCGCTGTGCTCCTGCTTCTCACTCTTGGATTCGCTCACCAGCGCTCAGATCCTCCAGCTCCACACTAGAACTCGGACAACCATGTCGCCAAACGTCCTCAAGACAATCCTCTTTGCCAGCACCGTTGTGACGCTCGGATCGCTCGCGGACTCGACGGAAGCGCGCCACGTGCGCGTCTCGGTGAACCACGTGAAGAAGGCGTGCAACAAGTGCCAGTCACCGCCGGACTGGTCCAAGTACACGGGCGTGTGCTACCACGACCGCGGCGACCACACGAACTGGTTCTTTCGCAACCCAAGCGGCGCGGACTTTAGTCTCTGCGGCTGCTGCAAGCTCGACGCATGGGACCGCGACAACCTGAACGGCGACTGGAAGACCGTGGACTTGAACGACGAGGTGGACTGTGACGTCAAAGCGAGCACGCCGTCGATCGGCGACTGGTTCTGGAAGAGCACCATGCAGTGCTGAGCTGTTGCTGTTGTTGTCAGTACCGCGGTTGTCGCTTGGCGTTGAGCCGACGGCGAGACCGAGAGACCGAGCGACCAAGAGTGCTCGCACGAGAAAGAGAGAGAGAGAGAGAAGAAGAAGTGACTCGAGAACTGGCGCTCGGTCGTCGATACCATCAACGCGGCTTGTGTGTGTTTGTGCGCCACTGCCGTTGCTGTCGTTCGTGTTTTGAGTTGGTCCTGCTGCTGTGCTGTGTTTGCTGTGTTGTGTTTGGTGGCGTTGCGACGCACTGGCGAGAGCGATGCGAGCAAGTGCATCACGCGGCTTGCATTGTACTACTCATTAGCGTACTCGTTCTTCTCGACTCGCTCGCGACCTCGGTCAACGCGCGCAACGGCAGTGTCGAGAACAAGATCAAGGCGCACACGGTGGAGAGTGCCAGCAGCAGCAGAGCCTGCTACTTCAATACGATCGACACCTCCGTCTTGCTGAAGCACCTGTGCTACCACAAGCTTGAGAACCACGCGAACTGATTTGAGAGCTCGTGGGCTCGTGACGCAGGCGCGTTCTCGGACTGCAAGTACACTGTACTGTGCTGCAACTGCTGCGATGACGACTTGCGCAAAACAACTGGTCGTTCCGCTTGTTTGACAAGCACGTGCTCGAGAAGAGCGACATGGCAGTCTGCTACGGCCAAGAGTGCTTGGGTGAAAAGGCTGACTTGGTCATTGCAACGTTGTAGTACATCAGCAAGCTTCTCCGATGCGACTAGCGCCAGTGCTAAATGGGAGGCTGCGCCGAGAGGGAGGAGGCTGCAATCATAGTCTCAAGTCTCGAGTGAGTGTGAGCACCATGTGCGATTGCCTCAACTCGATCATGGACAACACGAACAACTCACTTGACTGTGCTAGCACCTCTGCCATTGTTGCTTCGCTGCGTCGATCGTGCATAGCTAGACTCGTTGGCATGGACAGCGATCAGCCCATGCATCGAGCCAGCAGCTCGACGCGAGTGCGCTTGATCATCGTCTTGGAACTTTGTTGTGCGCTTACTGACCATTGACCACTCAAGACAAGAAGACTGCTCGCTGCTCACTGGAGACTCCGGTGCTTCGTCGCTCGCTCGATCAAGCAACCACCGACTGGGCTGTAGCCATTTGGCCATTTGATACGGAAACTCGCTTCAACTTGCTCTTGTGGGTGAGCATATTGTTTGCTTTTGTAGAGGAACAATGGCGGTCTTGACAACCGATTGACTCTCTGTACAAGAACGCTCGACACATGAACACAACATCGCTTGGACTCGTAGTCTACGAGTGCGAGAGATCGCTGCCGATCACCATGATAAGTACGACGGCGACATCAGCGCGCGGTCTGCTCCCGCTGTGGCTCGTGCGTCACGACTGCGCGGCGTCTGTTGCGCGTGGCAACAGCAGTAGCAGTAACAGCACAAGCAGCAACAGTCGACTTCATGATGATGCCACGACAACAACAAGATCGGTTGCGCCATCTTCTACGCCAGCACCACACTCGCTCACACCACCGAGCCACATCACACTCGCGCCTTTAGAACGATGGCTTCGCGCCGTCTGGTCGCGGTGGTAAGCCTGGCAAGATCGTGCCCGACCAAGTGCGGTCGTCTCTTTGCACAATGGGACTGAAGCGAACCGACAGACACTCACGTGTCTTGTGTTTGTGTGTGCTTGCAAGCGCATGAAAAGGGAGCGAGAAGAGACTTGCAGCAAGAGACCTGCCTGTCGAGTGCGGTCGACTAGCGAAAACACTGGATTCTCAGGTGCTCACGTACACTTGGATTTTGTATGAAAACGTGCGCTTTCAGCTGCAAAATGCGAGTGGTGGTCATAAGTTCGTGAGTGCTGGTGCGTGCAGCCATCTGACGTCTCTCTCCAGTCTCTCGTTCACTCTGCTCCACAAGTCTCGCAGCGCACTCTTGAGCTCTCTCACTCCTCAACTTGCGCCACACAGTGCACACGCACACACACTTGCAATGACTGCACTCTCGTCACCACAGCGTTCGCTACATCTGCGCTCGCCGACGTGGTCGCCACGACGCGCCACTGTGTCGCCCACCAAGCGCTCGATGCTGCGCCACCACTCGAAAGTGCGCGGCTTGTTCCGTCGCTCGCAGCGCCTTGCGATCGCGCAGCTCAAGCACTCGCTCCTCATTGCAGATGGCGATGCTCGCGATGGTGCGTTGAGCGCAACTAGTCACTTGAGCACGCCGCGACGCTCAAAGCGCTTGATCGAGCAGCAGCTCAAAGCGCTCGAGACGCAGCAACTCGCAGCCTCGTCGTTCACCATTGAAGGCCACAGTCCGACTCGCCGAGTCGGCAGCACACTGCGCACACATGCTCACTCGTACGCGAAGATCGCACCGACGCCACACACCAAGCGCCAGATCCAAACGACAAGCAAGACGAGCCCATCGGCTCGCGATGCGTGTCAGCGCCGCATCCACTTCGCCGCGTCGCCAGTGAAACACACACCGACACGCACGAGTTGCGTTGCGCACAGCCCAGCAACATCATCATCAGTGAAGATCCCACTGGCGCTGCTGCAAATGGACGAAGCATGCAGCGACGCCGAGTGGCTCTGGAAGCGAACGAGCGTGCCGCTTGAGAACCTGACGTCACCAGCACACCTGTTCAAGCGCCGCGGCAAGTTCCTCCAGCTCGCGTGCGAGAGCCGCGATGCGTCGCTCGTCCGCGCCGTGTATGACATCTCGCGCTCGCCGGCGTACTGCGACAACGACAAGTGGCACTTTGCCGACGCCGTGCACTATGGCGTCGAGTACCAGTTGTACGACCTGCTGCCGTGGCTCGATGCGATCGAGACGCAGACAGACCCTGCGCTGTCGTTCCAGTCCACGTCGCACTTGATGAACATGGCGCTTGTGCACGGCGACCTTCGTATCGCCTCGTGGTTGTACGACCACCGCCTGCACACGCGCAACGAGCTGATCTTGCCGACGACAGAGCGAGCACTCGGTCGCCACTCGCGCGAGCTCCTCGAGTGGGTCGTCGCACACTATCCGACGCACTTCGCGCGAGTTAACGACGATGCGACCGACGCTCCAAAGCACGCGATGCACTTCGTCGACGCCATCAAGCACATGCGCGGCGACGCAGTCTTTGGCACCGCGTTCGACGAAGCGGTCGCAAGCAACAACGTCGAGGTCGTGCAGTACCTACTTGCGCGCGGATTCGCACGCAAACCCTCGCCAGCAGCGCTCGCAGCAGCGACAGCACGAGGACACGTCGACTTACTCGCGTGTCTCCAGGCACCACCACAAGAGCACGAGGTCGTGTCAAATGCTACGACGTCGTTCGATACCTCGCAGTGCTAACAGAGCATTGGTGCTCAACCCACACAACCCAGATACATTTCTACTCGTTCAATGCACTCTCTATGCTCTCGTCACGTGGCTGCGAGTGCTGTCGACGCCCGTGAGTCGCGCTTGCGCTCGCCGCTTGACGCGGTAGTGCACTGCGACGGGTGTGCGGTCCGGAGGCGCGACAAGCAACGACTTGGCGCTCACGGCGCGTGTGATCCTGTCTTCTGGAGCACCACTTTTCGCGATCTTGCTCCGCCAGCCGAGCCGCGACTTGCTCTCGCTCTTCTGTGCCGCTTTGTGCGCGACTTGGACGCTGCCGAGCAACGGACGCGTGACGTCGAGCTTCGGTGCGTCGTGTACACGCGCACGGCCCGCCCACACGCAGTTGACCGACGTCGTCTCGGACGCGATGTCCTCTGCCTCGACCGTCCCAGACGGAAAGACCATGACGTCTTGCGCCGTGGCGCTCCCAGCGCCGAGCACTGCGACGTGTCCTGAGAACATCACAACAGCGCCCAGGTGCTTCGTCGCCAGTGCCGTTGTCTGCACGACCGTCTCGCCCTTCCGCACTGCGCCAACTCGCACTTCCGATGCTGTGATCGAGTCGGCCGACACGATCAGCTTGCTCGAGCTGGACCGCCCTAAAAGCTCCAGCGTCTCGCGAACCGCGATGCTCGGGACGCGCACTTGAACGACGCCACCGCCGTGACTTGACGCTGTCAGCGACCGCAACGCGAAGCCTTCGCTCGACGATACAAACGCGCCGCCAGCGTTGCGTGCCTCCAGGCTCACGTCTGCGTCTGGATCGTTCTGTCGCATGACTGCGTCACCGAAGACGTACGTGGCTGCAGAGCCAACAAACGTGCGCAGCGCGTGGGCGTCGCGCACTGCCACCTGGATCAGCAGCGAGCCGCGCAGCTCTGCGGTCTCGTTCTTGACGCCAAAGCGCACACCTTCGTCTTCTTTGTCGACATCCAGCGATGTGGCTTCGAGTGCATCGAGAAGCACTTGCGAGTCACTCGTCGCGACGAACGTTGCAACGACTCGGCCTGGCTGATCAGAAGCCGAGCTTGGAGTTGGAGCTCCGAGCAAAGTGTCAACATCAATGAACACGACGCCTGGGACGTTCATCTCGAGAGCCTGGAGCGTCTTGGCACTTGTGATCGTCCGCACGCGCTCCAACATTGCAGCAGGTGTTCTTGATTGCTGGTGGTGGTGGTCGAGCTGCTCTATTGCATCGCTCGTGGTGATGCAGAACGTTGGCGACGCCATTGGACTTGAGCTGTAGACGGCGAGATCCGAAGTGACAACAGCGCCGCCGGTGCTGTCTTTGCATTGTGTGTATTGTGGATACACAGTGTACCTTCAATGCAAATTGTGCACCCATTGTCCAGCACCAAGCACGCGTACCGGCTCAGGCTCGCTGAGCTACACCATGAGTGCACTACTGAACAACAGGACGCTGGTCTTACGCGTCCTGAGCAGAGCTAGACACATGCTCGACAGTTTGATACATAGACGTCCTACACACCTGCGTGGCTCTCACGCGTCCTTGCTGCTCGCGTGTGGTGCTCTGTCACTACCAATCGACTGAAGCGGAGTCCCTGCAATCGACGACGCGAGGTGGATCTCACTCGCGAGCTCGCGGAGTGTCTGGACGACAATCGCAGCAGTCGGTCGGTCGCTCGGGTCATGTGCGAGGCACGCGAGCAGCAGGTCTTGCGCGGCTGCTGGACACGACGGCGAGACGGACGGCTGGAGCGACCCAGAAGCGAGGCGCTCGCGCACTTGGGCGTCGCTGAGCTTCTGTTCGCGCTGCACGCGCTCGAACGGGTACTCGAGCGTATCGAGCTCCGAGAGAATGACGCCGAACGCGTAGATGTCGACTGCCTCCGACAGTGTCGCGCCAGCAGATGACGACGATGTTGATGCACAGAGAACCTCTGGCGCCGTCCAGCGCACGTGCGCAGCGTTCACTAGTAGTGCAGCCGTGTCGTATCCTGTATCTGTCGCGGTCGTTGCTGGCGATGCCGGCGCTGCGCCGTACTCGTGCAACGACCGCGAGGCGCCAAAGTGCGCGACTTTGGCGCTGAACTCGTGGTTGAGCAGCACGCAGCGCGACGTGAGCGCGCAGTGACTCGTGCGCTTCATCGCGTGCAAGTACAGCAGCGCCTGTGCGACGTCCAGGGCGATCTCGAGCTGCCGCGTGCCCCACCACGCGTGCACCGGCGTCGGTCCTGTGCGCGCGAGCGCGAGGTACGACTGCAGGTCACCGCGGTCCATGTACTCGAGCAGCGCCTGCATGCCGACGCCTTTGCGCCACGCAATGCCGCGGAAGCGCACGATGTTTGGGTGGCTGAACCGCGCAGTCGACCGCATGTCGAGCACGAACGCGGCGCGGTCGCTCGCACGCGCGCTGTCCGGCAGCGTCTTGACCACGACGTCGTCGTGGCGGTACGTCCCAAGCCACGTGCGCGACGCGCGGCCTCTCGACCCAAGCGGCCGCGTGACGACGATCAAGCGCGGGTCGCGGCGCCAGGCGTCAAAGAGGTGCTCGTCGAGCGAGAGCGTCGAGCTGTCGCTCAGCGCGTCCTGGAACGCGCGGTAGCACGCAGCGTCGCTCTGCTGCTGCACCGGGTCTCGCGGCGCGCGCGTGGGGCCGTAGAGCAACAGCTTGAGCGCCTCTTTCTTCGCGAGGCCGCACGCGACGGCAGCAGCGATGACAAAGAACGCGCCGAGGCTGATGAGCCACGCCGTCCACGTGCCGGACGCGTCGCGCTCGCTCGTGGCGTCGCTCTTGGTCTGGCTCCGCGGAGCGGACGGCGGCGGCGTGTCGTCTCCATCTGCAAGCGCCGGGTCGCACGTCGAGACGCTCGCGTTTGATGCGAACGCGACTGTGTGTGCGCAGCCTGTGCGTTCAAACGCCTCGACGTCGACCTCGAGCGCTGCGAGCGTCGTCGAGAGGAACGCAAACTGCGCGGGCGTGAGGCGCTGGTGTGCGATCGCGTTGTGCTGGAGCCGCAGCATCCGGAGCGTCGCGAGCGCAAACACGCGCGCGGGAACTTCCGTGAGCTGGTTGTGCGTCAGCGAAAGCGACCGCAGCGCTGTCGCTGGACTGAGCACGGAGCGCGCGAACACAGCGTCGAGAGACGCGAGGCCATTGCCGCTGAGCTCACTGACCTCGACAGAGAGACAGATGGACGCGTATGAGCGAGCGAGCGTCAGTCGAGCGCAGTGACCGGCAGCGCGAGTGCTTGAGGACGTACAGTGTGTCGATCCGCTCGAGCACTGGGAGCTGGAGGCGCTCGAGCGACACGTTGCGCAGTTTCCTACAACAGAGAAGCGCAAAGTGCGAGTGTGAGCGACTGCCGACGCGTGGAGGCGGAGGCGACGAGCAGCGAACGCACAGGACGCGCAGGTTCCGGAAGCCAGCGACGAGAGCGTCTGGAAGCTCGAGCACTGCGCTCGGCATGCTGTTTACGCGGCTCCAGCCGTCGATTGTCCTGCTCAGGCACAGCACCACGAACCGTTCATCCATGAGCACGAGGTTGGAAGTCTCGCATCCGGTCAACCGCAAGACCCGCAGCGACGTACAGATGGCCAGTTGCGAGGATCTGCTGGAGCTCCTGCGCACTTGCCTGCATAGCGCTGTCGCTGCTGTTGGCGCTGCGGCTTGACGCGACGCTCACGACGATCCACTGCGCCTCGATCTGGGCGGCGCTGGCGACTGTGGCGTTCCTGGAGGCAACGAGCTGCGCGCGACAGACCATGTGCGCACCACATGCTGCAACGTCGTTCACGAGTGCGCACACAGAGCAGTTCTCGCTCAAGGGGCACTCGACGGCGCTTGCTACGCGCGACTTGCCTGCATTCAGACACTCGGTCGACAGTGCTGGTGCTGCGTGCGCACCACAGAGCACTGCGATGAATAGGACGAGCGAGACGTGTGTGACCACAGTGCCTGCGCGTCTACGACGTGCGCTGAACGGGCTGGTCTTGCAGCTCATGGCGGCGCACTCGCGAATCTGCGGACGAATGGCACCGCGATCTTGTCTGCAGTCCCGCCACTGGCGCAGACAAACACAATGCGTGCCAGATCGGCGTGACGGGGACTTGAGGCGGTCGGAGGGCTTCTGGATGCACACGGAAGGCTCAGCGCCTCCATGCACGACCACGCGTGGGCGTTCGCGAGCGGAAAAGATCAAGTAGCGTGGACCTGTCAACCGCTCCAGATGCGAGTGAGTGTTGCTTGGTGTGAGGCAGTCAAGCGGGCGTGGCGTCCTAGATGGATGGTGCAGTGCTGAGAAGACGGCTGATACACGCGAGCAAGCCGCAGGACGCAGTCGGATCTGCTAGAACTGCTCTGGCTGCTGCTGCTGCTGCGGCGGCGCGCGTGGTGGCGATGATGGCGCTTGGTCGTTCGCATCCTTGCGCTGCGTTGCTGCTGTCAAGTCGCGCTGGTCGGTCTGTCTGTGAGCAATGCGGGTGATTTTCGGCGGCATAATCAGAGCGGTAGACCTTCAGTAGTCTGTATCAAAGTACCGGTACGTCTGTTGCTTGAGGTCGTTTCGCTGCGCATCAACAGTCGGACTAAGATGAAGTATGCTGTTTCGCAAGGCTGCACTTGATTTATCGCCACAAGAGACGAGCCATTTTCAACTCTGATCACTCGGTACAAACCGATTGCCTATTGGTACCCTATTATATTCACTACCAGCTACAAGGAGCTGGTGATGAGAGTGAGAGTGTTCCTGTGCTGCTGCTTGAACAGCTCCACTTGCACTCGAAGCTAAAGTACTACTAGTAGTCTGTGCTCGGTCACTACACCACTGTACTGTACTACAGTAGTATTCGGCAGCGTGTGTAGCCTGCTCGTTTGCACACGTGCATCCTACTCGTCCACGACTGCACTTGGCGCTTGATGCAGCCGCGTCTGCTGATGAGCTGTGGCGCGTGAACTCGAGTTGAACGTCACTGGATTTCTCGTTCGTTGTGAGTATGGTCGCCTGTGTACCGAGTGTCGTTGAAGCAGCAGGACCAGATGTCGACGAGCAGCAACGTCAGTGAACTACACGAAGAGCGCGACTGTGACTGCCTCCATCGAATTGACATAGTCGATTCGATTCACACACCAGTGATGTCCACATGCAGCGCTTGTTGTCGTCGAGTGCAGTACCCAACTTGAGAGTCTCAAGAGCTCTGTGAGTGGCCGCAGTAAGCTTGTACGAAGCTTCGTACGACCAAAGGACGAAAGGACGAAAGGCGAGGACAAAGTTCTCTCTAGAGTCCACGACCACGACGATGAAGCTGTAGTACTACAACTTGTTTGTCGTATACTTTTGGTTGACGTTTCATCCGAACAACGTCGAGACGGCGGCACTTTCAGACGCAGAAGCAGACACACACACTCCATGGGGAGCTTCGGGAAGAAGAAGCCCGGTACGGTCGCACCGAGCGCTGCGAGCAAGTACAGGGTACCGCAGCAGCCAGCGGCCAAGGTCGCGGTCGCGCCATCGCAGCGCCGCACGAAGCGCCCGCGCCTGCCACTGCGCGTCGTGCTGCACTTGCTCCATCGCTTCCTCATCCTCGTTGCCGCAGTCGCGTACATCTGGGTCTCGTTCCAGTCCGCCGGTCTCGTCTCGACGGTCATTGACGGCGACGCAACGTCACCGACGTCTGGCGGGCCATACGACTCGGAGGCACTGCGCTTGAGCATCGGTGATGCGGGTCCGCTCCGAGCGAGTCCACTCGTTGTCCAAGGGCTCGCGAACGACACACGCGCGCGCGATGGTGTGATGTACCTGGAGCTGAATGGCTCGTCATTCAACCGGTGCAGCGCGATCACGCCAGACGTGAGCGAGATCTACTCGAACGCGTACTTGCGCTTGCTCTTTGCTGCGCTCGTGCGGGATACGGCGTACAACCTCACGTTCTTGCACGATGTCGAGCTGGTCGTCCCAGTCATCGACTGCACGTCGGACCTGCTCGTGGGCGGCGACGAAACCATCGGGCTCTTCAACTTGCTCGTGCGCAAGCGCTCGGACCCTGACGACGTCGCCATGCTCAGCGTCACGCTCGCGAACCAGGGTTACAAGATCCCCGCACAAAAGACGCGCGGACCTGCTGGCGTCGTCACGCTCACGCTCGTGAGCAACCTCGACGTCGGCACCGACGTGGCGACCTACTACGCTGTCTCGACCGGGTACCCGTTCCAGACGTTCAACTTCCGCGTCTACTCGCTGCTCGCGATCACGTCGGACAATCTCTGGGTGCTCGAGAAGGTCCCGAACCGCGAGCCGGGTGATCTCGCGCACGTCCTGCTCACTGGTACACGCTCGGGCTTCTACGTCCAGTCCGAGGAGAACCAAGCGAACCTCTTCAGCGAACTCTGGGACGTCTCGCACGACGCCGTGAACGCCATCACGGGCTCAGACTGGGTCAGCGCGTCCGTTCTGTTCGACTCGTGGGCGTGGGTGCACTACGTCCAAGTCGCGTTCGCGCTCGAGCTCCTCTCAAGCCTTGTGGTCCTCACGATCGTCTCGTACAGCAACTTTGTGTCCGGTAAGCTCTGGATCGGCGACGCATTCGTGGGCGTCTCGCGCCGTGGCCTCTTGCGCGCGCTCCTCGTGCTCCTCACGTGGTACGTCAACGGCTTCTGGACGCTCTACGAGTTTGTCATCCACGACGTGAACCAGTACAGCGACCTCTCGACCGTGCGCATTCACAGCCTCATCGTCTTCACGGACCTCTTGACGATCTACCTCGGCGTCTGCGGCCTGCTCGGCAAGCTCTGCCGCGAGCGCGTCGACCCTCTCCTCGCCATCCTGAGCTTCGTCGTCGCGTACGCGTACCGCACGGAGATCAAGCAGTGGTTCCCGTCGCTCATCGACGACATGGCAGCGTTCTACGCCGCGTTCTACAACCTTGCATGCCCGCCGCGCGTCGAGGGGCAGATGATGGTCTCGCCCATGCGCTTCTGGGGCGTGTATGCGCTACAGAACGGCGACATCCCAGTCAAGTACATCGCCATTGTGCTCGCGCCGCTCATCGCGATGCTCGGCGTCGTCGTAGTCTTCATCGCCGCCAAGAAGGTCTATCGCCACTACGTCCCCGACCCGCTGCACATCCAAGCGACGACCGGCACCCGCGTGACAGGGCAACGCTCGACCCACGAAGCCGCGCTCGTTGCGCAGCGCAGCGTGCTCACGCTCTTTGAGATCGCCACGGGCGCCAAGCTCGCGACTCGCTTCGGCCTCCTGACCGAGTACGACAACTGCGTCTTCATCAAAGGCATGAAGTTCGCCACGCCCGACGGCGTCTACAGCAACGGCTTTGTGATCGTGAACGAGCGGAGCCTCGTGCAAGCGAGCGACCTCTGGACGATCGTGCTCATGAAGCTCCTGCGCATGCGCTACACGAACGTCTACATGTACGAAGTTCGCGGTAGCACAGTCGACAGAGTCGCGCGGCTCGTGTACCCAGCGACGTTTGCGCTCTCGGAGCTCCTCAAGCTCAACACGAGCATCCTGTCGTAGCGCTGTGTTCGACATTGTAGTAGTAGTGCTGATGAGAGGAGACCGCGCGCAAGATAGGGAGAGATAGCGATCGATACCGGTCCTCGGCTGTGAGCATACCCAGCAGCCCTGAGGCTCTGCTCGCTGGTGACAAGAGACCTCCAGCTCTGCTGAACCACAGCGATGCTCTACAGCTTCTTCTCCGGCTCGGGTGAGTACGACAAACTCATTTGTGCGTGCGGCAATGTCTCTCCCGGCGGTGTAGTCTCACAGACGAGCGAATGACGGACTGACTGGTACGCCTTGGTGCTTGGGCTGTAGTGTCCAAGACCCTGCGCGTCTGGATCGCTGTGTTCACGCTCCAGCTTGAGAAGAAGCTCACGGAGGCGAGTCTGCTCACGAACTACGCCAAAGTCGCCGTAGCACTCGACGCGTTCGTGCAGAATGGCCACGTCGAGAGCCTGGACGAGAGCAGCATCGAGCAGATGGCCAAGCTGCGGTCGTACCCGACCAAGTGAGAGAGACGATGGGCGGCCGACAACACGTCGTCATCGCGACGATGTGAAGGGGCGAGCGAGTAAGAGCAAACGTGAGGTAGATCAATCGATTCGATACGAAGAAGCAACTGAACTGGACAAGACTGGACCAGATTAGAGCGAGCGTGGACGCGTGCGAGCGCAGTGCAGTGCGTGCGCGACAGCGGCGATGCTGCTGGTAGCTGAACGTGCTCTGACCTCACTTTGTTCACTATGCGAACTTCGCAAGGCTGGTCTCGTCTGTTGTTAAACAAGCATAACGACAGTCGCGAGACGATGGCGATGATCGCGATCGGTGTGCGGCAGCGCGTGGTCGCGTTCGAGCCGCCGCAGCGCGAGTGTCGCGCGGTGCAGCACCTTCAATCCGTCGTAGTGCGCGAGCTCGCAGCGCGCCAGTCGGATGATCCGACTACAGCCGAGACGACAGCTGCAGCAGCAGCACGCAAGCGCTTCTGTGCGTTCTCGAACGAGCTCTTCAGCAATGTGTCATTTGCGTGCGTGTGGGTGTGTCGAGCTTCGTCGACTGAATCGCTATGTGTGGTTTTGTGTGTGTGTGTGTGCGTGTGGGCGGCTGTTGCGCGCTGGATAGGGATGCGCGGTGCAGTCTGGATCCGCGATCCGCGCGTGTTCGCGCTCGCAGCGTTCTTGCTCTCCGAGCAAGGCGCTTGCTTGCACCCGCAGGACCACGCTGCACTTGTGTGCGCGACTGCCAGAACTGTGCTAGCAAGCAGCGGTGCGGCGCGGTGCTCTGCCGTTCAAGACGCAACAGACACCTCGAGATCATGGCTCTACTGCCAGGACCAGCTCGGCGCGTACGCCATCGCACCGAGTCCGAGTCGTCGAACCAGCACCGATACGAGAGGACTGCTTGTGCTGCTTGTGTATCGCCCAGAGCCATTGCTGCCACTCTGCTGGCCGTCTGCGCGCCGCGCCGTGCGGTTCGTGAACGCTGTCGTGTCGCTCGTGACGGCGAACGCGTACATCTCGACGCTCGGCGGTGGTCACTTCCTCTGCAAGCACCTCGACCAAGCCAAAGTCTTGGCAAAGCTCCAGATTGCCGTCTCAGTTGGATTACAGGACCCCGTGCTCGAGAGCAAGTGCCGCGTGAACCTCGCGTACGGTGCGATGCAGCGCGGGCGCTTTCGCCACGCGCTCCGGATCATCGAGCGCGAGCGCGCCGTGGCGACTGCGCTTGTGAGTGACGAGCTCGAGAAGATCTGCCACGCCGCAAAGGTGTACTTGGTCAAGACGTACCGGCTCCACCAAGAGTACTTGCGCACGGTGAGCGACCTCGGCAAGAGCGAGCAGCGACTGTATGACAACTTCTACCGCCAGCGCATCGTGCGCGTGGCCAAGTGAATGAAGAGCGCAAGACCCAAGAAGAAGAAGAGGATGGATCGATGGATGGATGGCGAGTCGTCCCGAGTCGAGTCGTAAGAGAGAATGAACGAGTCCGAAGGACGCATACATGCGCGCATGCATGCATGAACAGCGAGCTTGGTTAGTTACTTGCTACTACTATCACTAGCACTCGACTTGAGGCATTGGTTGTGTCTGGGTTCGCGGTCCGTGGTTCGTGGTGGTGGGTTTAGCGAGTGGGAGAGAGAGAGCGTGGGTTCTTGGATACGAGTTGCTGGGCTTGACATCATGGGTTTGTTTCTTCATGGGTTTGTTTCTTGATCTTGTATCAATGCATACTTCAGAAAGCACTTCGTTTGGCATGCATGGGGTACAAGCGTACTAATATATGCATGATCCAAACGAAGTGGTGTTTATGAAAGCACACGCATTGCATTGTGTTGAAAGGTTTGTATATTTACTTGGTTGCTTGTTGCTTGCTTGTTTGTTTCTCAGAAAGGAGCAGAGAGAAATATATGTATTTCATAGCTAGTCTTTTTGGTTCCAGGTCAGTCAGTCAGTGACCCTTGAGCTCACTACAGCGCGTCACAATGAGCTCATCGCTGTCGCTTCCGCGCCTCGGTGCCACCATCAGCAAAGACAGCAGAGACATCAGAGACAGCATCAACAGCAGAGACAGCGAAGACATCACAAACAGCAACAACGCTCTTGCACACGCACATGCACTCGCATCTCGCCCTGGCTCTAGCTCTAGCTCTAGAGCGAGCGCGCACCTCGTAGAGTCGTCGTCTGTAGCTATGGACACGAGTGGATCGACTGGTGCTCGCACTGGCGCTGGAAGTGCGAAACATTTGCGCTCGACAGCATTGCGTCGCTTAAGCTCGTCCGTCTCACTGCAGGTGCGTCCGTGCGTGCATCTGGTGAGTTGAGCTGTTGTATGCGAATGAATGCTGGTGCCGAGGACGATGTACTTCCTCATTTCTTGGACGCTCTGCCATCATGCCACTAGGAGCTGGAGCAGCAGCATGAGCGCAAGGAAGTGTCGCCATGGGTCGCCAAGTACCAGGTCCTCGCCAAGCGCGAGCTCGTGGACCTCGACATCGCGCCGCTCATGGACCGCTTCGAGAGCGTGACTCTGTACCACAAGCCACAGCGGAAGCCACTGAACGTCGCGCTGCAAGAGATGGCCTCTTCTGATCGCCATCATGCATCCGATCCAGCGCTGCCTGCTAGTACAGACGATACTTCGTCTGTGTCCTCTCCAGCGCCTCGTGTCGCTGTGCTTCAGACGCAGAAGACACTCAAGCGCCAAGCCACGAAACTCATTCATCACCAGCGCCGCACTGCGAGCGACAAGCGGGCCGTCACCGCTAGTGGTGAGCTGCGCCGCGACGGCGAACGCAATGAAGTAGACGGCTTGTCGAGCGGCACGCGTGCTCGCATCGTACCGTCGCGATTCCTCTTTGACGCGACGCGATGGCGCCGGTCTGCGCGCTGCGACTACTGCAGCTGTGCTGGCGGTGACCTCGAGTGCGCAACGTGCGACGTCATTGCGCACGCGCGGTGCTACTTGAGCGCGTACGCGTCGACGCCCAAGAAGACAAAAGGCGCGTTCGTGGTCCCAACGCGATTCTCGTGGCTCTGTCGCCACTGCCAGCAGTCGCTCCAGGACGAGTACGACGAGCGCGCCAAGCACGCGCGTATGCAGCACATTGCGCTGCAGCGTCACATCTTTGGCAAAGTTGTGACGGCGTACGTGCGCATGACCAAGGACGCAATGGTGTTCCAGACCAAGAAGAAGGCGATCGTGAAGATCCAAGCGGCGTTCCGCGGTCGCCTCGCGCGCCTGCGCTTTGACCGCACGCTGCGCATGGTGCTCAAGCCGTACGCTGTCGACAGTCTCCACGTTCGGGGCTGGACGAGCGACCTGATCGCTGCTGGAGCAGGCGGTCCGTCACTCTCACCGACAGACGATCTGCGCCTCGCGAACGGCTTCACATGCAATCCGTACGTGTACGTAAGCGTCGTTGACGGCCGCGACGACGAGACACAGCTCTTTTGCTTTGAGACGAGTCTGCGCAAAGGCGTGTCGCTCGCTGAGGCAGCGGCGGACGTGAGCTGGAGCGACAAGCTCTTCGTCCCCGGCGTCGACGGCAACGTCACGTTCGTGTTCACGCTCCTGAGCAAGAACGGTCCGAACCACTTCTTCTTGGGTCAAGCCGTGCTCCGACTCCGGGACTCGGACGTGATCTGGCGCAGCGGTGTCGCAGCAACTGAGCTCCCGCTCTCGGACGAGGTCGAGATCTTCCCCAAGACGACGCAGCGGCAGCTTCTGCGGCTCGTGGAAGTGAGCGGCGCGCCGAAAGTGCACGCCAGCAGTAGCATGACCAGTAAGCTCAAGCGCCGCGAGCTCACGCAGAGCCACAGGCTCTTTGCCAACAGCAGCAGCAACAGCTTTGCGCTTACATTGAGCGTGCGCATCCAGCCGTTCAACGACGCACACGCGTACTGCGGGTCTTTGGGCATGAAGACGACGCTCGAGAGTACCCAGACGAGCGCGCGGTGGTGCGTCCTCGCTGACGGTGTGCTGCGGATCTACCGCCACTTTGGCGTTACGCTCGCGTCCGACGTCATCGACATGGCGCGCGCACTCGACGTGCGGCTCGTGGCCACGGGCCGCGTCACGGCCAACGGCGTGAGCCATCGCGAGCAGCACTGTATTGCTATCCAGCACGTGAGTCGCCTCTACTTACTCCAGTCTGAGCACCGCGCGGCGAACAAAGTCTGGCTCAAGAAGCTACAATCCGCGACCAAATTTGCCGCGAGCGACAAGGTGTCATCCAGTGTGGTCGATGTCGCGCCGTCACCAGCGCTCACCACCACTGTGGTGACGTCTCCAGCAGCAGCTGCAGAGACCTCACTAGCGACAGTCGCTGCACCTACATCGTCAGCGCACCGATGAAGGCGATTGAACACGAACGCAAAATAGTCTCTGATGTCTCTGCTGTCTTTGCTGATGGTGGCACCGAGGCGCGGAAGCGACAGCGATGAGCTCATTGTGACGCGCTGTAGTGAGCTCAAGGGTCACTGACTGACTGACCTGGAACCAAAAAGACTAGCTATGAAATACATATATTTCTCTCTGCTCCTTTCTGAGAAACAAACAAGCAAGCAACAAGCAACCAAGTAAATATACAAACCTTTCAACACAATGCAATGCGTGTGCTTTCATAAACACCACTTCGTTTGGATCATGCATATATTAGTACGCTTGTACCCCATGCATGCCAAACGAAGTGCTTTCTGAAGTATGCATTGATACAAGATCAAGAAACAAACCCATGAAGAAACAAACCCATGATGTCAAGCCCAGCAACTCGTATCCAAGAACCCACGCTCTCTCTCTCCCACTCGCTAAACCCACCACCACGAACCACGGACCGCGAACCCAGACACAACCAATGCCTCAAGTCGAGTGCTAGTGATAGTAGTAGCAAGTAACTAACCAAGCTCGCTGTTCATGCATGCATGCGCGCATGTATGCGTCCTTCGGACTCGTTCATTCTCTCTTACGACTCGACTCGGGACGACTCGCCATCCATCCATCGATCCATCCTCTTCTTCTTCTTGGGTCTTGCGCTCTTCATTCACTTGGCCACGCGCACGATGCGCTGGCGGTAGAAGTTGTCATACAGTCGCTGCTCGCTCTTGCCGAGGTCGCTCACCGTGCGCAAGTACTCTTGGTGGAGCCGGTACGTCTTGACCAAGTACACCTTTGCGGCGTGGCAGATCTTCTCGAGCTCGTCACTCACAAGCGCAGTCGCCACGGCGCGCTCGCGCTCGATGATCCGGAGCGCGTGGCGAAAGCGCCCGCGCTGCATCGCACCGTACGCGAGGTTCATCGCAACTTCATGACAAGCAGTTCATCGGCGCATATACTTAACCCAAGCTACTTACATCCATCATCACCATCCTCGTCCTCCTCACCATCCACTCTCGTCCTCCGTTGCTCGTTGCCTCTTGCGCTGTCGTCAGTCGAAGCAAGGTTGCAACTCCTAGCGCTGCGACTTAGATCTGACCAAAGTGCATGTCCTGGTTCCCAAATTCGGTCGCGAGCTTCTCAAACATGGCGTCGTTGAACTCGTCGTCCGGCGCACCGTAGTGGTGCTGCGAGTGGTGCTGCGAGTGGTGCGACCCGGACGTCGGCGTGCGGTTCGGATCTTGCAGCATCGACTACAGACAGACAGCGCGCAGTGGCAGCAAGAGACAGACAGACAGACAGACGCAGAGGCGATTGTGAGTGCGAGTGTCGTGTTGCGAGCGTCAGAGCCACGGTCGATCGAGCGAGCGAGCGCGAGCCAGCCAGTCAGCAGTCATACATACATACATGCCACGCAGACGCCACACACCCGCGCGCGCGTGCCTAGAAGGCAAAGTCGAGCGTGGCGTCGTCACTTACGTGCAAAGCGAGCGGAATCGGCTCGGCCGATCCGAGGTGCGACTGCGACGGGTGCTTTGGGTACGTCTCCCAGAACGACGACGGCGGCGGGTTCTCGCCCAAGCGCGTGTGCAGGCCGAGGCTGTCGGTCAAGTCGGGCTGGAGGTCCCACGCGTCGCTACTCGTGCTGCTCGGCGGCTCGCGCACGCCGTCGTCGTCGGTTAGACCCACTGGCGAGTGCAAATGGTGCGCGTCGTGCGGCGCCGGCGAGCGGTACTGCACGCCGTTGAGCGCGTGTGCGTACCGGTAGCTGCTGTTGTAGCCCGCAGGCGACGACGCGGCGTACTCGTCCGGGTACTGACTCGCACCGTTTGCACCAGCGTGCGCTGCAAACGACTGCTGGTACGACGAGTAGAGCTGCTCGGCCGACATGGTCATGTGCGGGAGCATGCGCGGCGCCGGCGGGTACGACTCGTCCTTGACGCCCAGCTGCTCCTCGGGCAACTGCAGCGACTGGCGATGGAGCTGCTGCTGTTGCTGGAGCATCTTCTCCTGCAGCCGGAGCTGCAACTGCTGCTGCTGCAACTGCTGCTGGTGCTCGAGCTGCTGCGCGGCTTCGTTCTGCTGGAGCTGCTGCTGCTGGTGCAAGAGCTGGAGCTGCCGCTGGCGCATCAGCGCCGGGTTGTGCTGGTACGCGACGCTCGCGTGGTGCTGCGACGCCTGGTGCTGGTGCGCCTGCTGGTTCTTCTTCTGCTGCGCGTGCGACGCCGCGGCCTTGGACGGGTTCTGCTTGAGCGACTTCCAGCGGATCTTGACCGAGTCCTCCGTTCGGCCCTTGAGCAGCTGCGCGATCTGCGACCACTTGTTCCCGAGGCGCTCTTGCGCCGACAGGATGATCGTGTCCTCCTCCTCCGTGTACGGCCCCTTGTTGATCGCCGGGTCCAAGTGGTTCTTCCAGCGCTCGCGGCACTGCTTCGGCGTGCGGCCAGGAATGCGCTCGGCGATCTGACCCCAGTTGTTGCAGCCCTGCGTCACGAGGAACTCGAGCACCTGGTCCTCTTCGAACGACCAGTGGCCCTTCACGAGCCCAGGCTTGAGCACCTTGCGCCAGCGCTGGAGACACTGCGCGTGGTTCCGCCCCGGCACGAGCTCCGCAATCGCTTTCCAGTTCTTCTCGCCGTGGATTCGCACACTCTCGCGCAGCGCTGCGTCCTGCGACTTGGTCCAGCGCTTCGTCGTCGGCGCCTCCGGGTCCTCAGGCTCGTTCGCCGCGCCGTTTGCAGCGTCGTCGCCATCTTGCGAGTCCGAGAGCGAGCCGCGCGACGGCGAGTCGCCGTTTGCAGACGTCGTCGACGACGGCGGTGCGCGCGTGCGCTGCTGCGCCTTCTCTTCACCACGCGCCAAGTTGCGGCTGCTCTCGGGCCGCTCGCGCTTCGAATACTGGTCCATCGACGCGTCGCCAGCGTTGCTGCCGCTTGACGACGTCGGCGCGAACCGGCTGATCTCGAGCTCGCGCAAGTTCTGCTCTGACTCGCCAATGTGTGCGTCACCCAGGAGCTTCCCGACGCTCCGGATGTCCTCTTTCGTCACGTTCACAGACGACGACGAGAGCGAGCGCGAGACACCAGGCGTCGCGTCGCGCGCAGCGAGCGCTGCTGCTGTCAAGCCGCTTGTGTTGCTTCCGTTGGCAACGTTTTCTTTCCTGTGTTCGGGTGTTATACGTTGGGTTCAACGGGTTTATACGTTTGCGGAATAAACACGATATACGTTAATGACAACGCGGTACACGAGTGCGACTGCGAGAGCAAGAGCGAATGGAGACGTACGCGCCGAGCACTGCGTTCATCGAGTGGAACTGCTTCGCACCGCCGTTGAGCATCTTGACGCGCGCCGCCGCTGCATTCGGAATCGCACAGACACTGCCATGAGCAAACGTATACAAACACAGACAGACCAAGCGAACGAGGAAGAGACTGACAGACAAAGACGTACCTGAGAGCGCTTGCTTGCGCTTCATGTGCTCCTCGAGCTCTTGCTCCTCTTGCACGTGGAGCTGCTCCTCCTTCTCGCGCTGGAGCGCAAACTTCTTGCGCAAGTTGTTCAGGAACTTCTTCTTCCCGTCGACCGTCGACTCGGCCATCGCCCGAATGACGCGGAACTGCTTCTCGGCCTTGAGCTGCGCGACGTACGCACACAGCTCGCCGCTTTCGCGCGTCGAGAGACCACTTAGCGACTTGATGAAGAGGGACGACGCCTCGACTGGGAGCGACCGCAGGAGCTGCGCAAGCAAGTCGCCAAAGTTGTCTTGCGGCGTGGCGCCGTCTGTGCCTGGCGCGTGTGGCGCGACAGAAGGTGGCTGCGCATTGCCATTGCCAATGTTGTTGTTGTTGTTGTTGTAGTCGGGAACGTCGAGCGTCGGCGAAAGGAGCGAGTTGCGACCGCCGCCGCTGTTGCTCACGTCAAAGTCGGTCGTCGCGTCCGCCATCGTGGTGATTGCGTCGCGAGCACACTACTGCTGCTGTTGTGTGTGCGGAGGTACGTCCGGAAGCAGCGTCAGCTGCGCGAGTTGCGGAATGAGTCGTCGGTGCTAGGGCAGCAGATGCACGTGCAGATGCCCAGTCCGAGGTGACGCAATGGCAATCAAAGCAATGGAGCGAGTGAGCGAGCGACTTGCTTGCTTGTGCGTCGAGGAGTGAGTTGTGTGTGTGGCGCGACAGATGAGCAATGAATGAGCTGCTGAAGCGCGCGCAAGAAGCAAGAAGCAAGACGCAAGCATACAAAGGACGAGTTGAAAGCGCGCGGTGTAGACACAAGCCAATCTGAGCGCGAATACATTTCCGAGTCAAAACGGATCGCGAGCGCAGCAAGCGCGCGTGAAGCGCATGCCTGGACTTTGATTTGGCGCAGTGGTGGTAGACTTCGCGATAGAATTCCCGCAGCCCTTCGTTACGTGGCACACGCGAAAACCGAATAGAATTGCGAGTGTGGAAAAAATTGGTCTGCGCAAGTGCATATCCTGCGATAAGCGTGCTGCAGAAACTCGCAATTTCGAGCCTTTGACTGATACTTGCGACCTGCGCAAAAGCATGACCCCTGTATTGCGATCGAGTCAGCGAGACAGAGAAGTGAGCTTTCTATACTCGTTTTTTTTCACTATCATACATTGCTTTTGAGCAAAGAGAGTGGCACAACGACGAGCTGGCGAGCGCCAGCACGCGGTGAGTCAAGACGTCGCCAACATCGACATCCAACGAGCTCGAGTGCTCGAGTGCTCGAGTCTCTCTCTCTCATACGACGACGACGATGATGACACCAGACTCGACGCAGTCTCTCTTGAGAGATCCACGAGAGGCGCACGAGACGGAGACGACTTGCGCAGGAGTGTACACAACGCACAGGAACACAAGATGCCTGCTTGCTTGCTTTTGATGCTTGCTTGCTTGTCTGGCTGTACTAGCAAAACGACCGACGTAGCCTCGCACGAGCACGAGCACGAGCACGAACGTCTCGACATCGCTGGATCTCTCTTTCTTTCTCTCGCTCTCTTGTACGACTGCGCAAGTACAAGTACAAGCTCACTAGCGCAGGGGTTGCTCACGCACACACACACACACACACACGCGCGCGCGCGCGCGGCGAAGTAGGTGCGTGCGGCCTGCCCACAGTAGCGGCGACCTCGACGCGAATCTGCCACTGCTGTTGTGAGCGCCGGAGCCTGCGAGGCGACTACAGTGTACTACTAGTACAACTGAGTAAGCGTGCGTCGTCCGAAGCAGCAACGTGCAACCTGCAACTGGCTGCTTCAGGCTCGCTCCCGACACGAGCAAGAGACTGCGAGACTAGTAAAGACCAACAAGTCGGCAGCAGCGAGTCTTACTCGCACACACACACAAACATACAAACAAACACGCACGCAGCACATCCACATTGACGAGTTTGCCGCCGCTATGTGAAGCGAATAAGCGCCGCCGCGAACAGCGATCGCCGCCGATGAGGTCAGGACCGCCAGCGTGTGAGAACCGAAATGGCATGGCTCACTCGCCAGTGCCGCCTGACCACACGTCTGCAATGGCCAGTCGGCGCTCCGGCCCCAAAGCACACAAAGCACACAAAGCGCAAAGGCCGGCGACGCAGGGACATACATACATCCGGTCCGCCCTCGCTCGCTCGCTCGCTCATTCGTTCGCTCACTCGCTCACTCACTTGGTACCACCGCTGCCACCACAACCACGTCTTGCAAGGACTGCGTGGATCGGACCAATGAGGCTGAGACCGAGCGATCTCGTTTTGAACCACACATCCAGGTGCTCTGCGCTGGACCATTCACAGCTCGCCTCCTCCTTCTCTTGGTGGTCTCGACATCGTGTCCGCCTCAACACAGCAGCAGCAGCTGCAGCCGCGCTTCTCGGCGCGCGCGAGCAGCTGCTGGACGGTCTCGACAATCTCGGCAAGTCTTGCCAGCGAACGAGTGCCATTGTCTGCCAAAGACAACCCCGAGCGCCACAATCACGCTCACACCGCAGGATCGCTAGGCGATCGCGAGATCGATCGATCACGCGCAGCTCCAGAAAGCATCAGTCACGCCACCACACGCAAAGACACGCTCGTTTCCATCGACGTCACTCACTCCGATGCACAACAGTGCACCACATGCTATCTCTGTCTGCAGCCTCGCCGCCTTGCGTTCCAGCGCGTGCTTGTCGATATCAGGGCACGCCAGACACCACATGGCCATCGACATCGACGTCAGCGGCCAGCTGGAGGCACGTCGTCCTGGTCACTCGCTGCGAACGGTCATCATCCTGACCAAAGACCAAAGACTGAAGGCCGCAGCGGTCATGTGACTCTCTTTGGATATACATCGGCGAATACAAATACGAAGGCACTTTGCAGAGTGCGCCATCTCATTCGATTCTCGCCGATGCGCATGGCTTCTGACTCGATTCGTGCTCTTGCTGAGAGCGACAGCGACAGCGACAGCGACAGCGACAGCGACAGCGACAGCGACAGCGACAGCGACAGCAAGCAAGGTCACTCGTCCGCAGCACTGTGCTCACGTCCTGGTTAGTCCTACCGGGTTAGACAGTGCATTCGTGTACTTGTTGTTTGTATGTCTGATCGCATATCGGATCGAACAGGGCATTCGTGTACTTGCCGTTTGTACTTGCTGTTTGTATGTCTGATCACACATCGGATTGAACAACACAGCATCAGGACCCGATCAAATTGCTCAGATTGAACATCAAGTGGCAATCAAACAGGAGGATGGAAAATGGTCTTTTACGATTTGTCTATTTTAGGCTACAAAATGGATACAAAAATGTCTCTCAGGACAATAATACATACCTTTCGGACTTTGGATTCATAACTGTGTCTACGATTTATATGCCCTCATGAACTTGTGTGTTTCTCCGTTCCAGAGCTACTGACTGCACCGTTCCACTATAGACTATGTTCGAGATCAACTGCACCAATTTTTGTAATGAACTTTGTATGAGTCATTACATTTACCGGCATTATTTAGTTATTGCAGACGAAACTTATTACGGACAAACCGATTTTGTCCAATCAAAATTGATGATGTGGTACACATCTCCAATTTAGTTATTACGGGCTAAAATGAATGGGTCGAAAATCAAACACACACATTCAAAATGGTATATGGCAAAAGCGAGTGTTTGTTGAGTGCAACAAGCCTTAAACCACATGCCACTCGCATGCACAACACACCCGTACACTACGAAAAAGTTACATTGCTTTCACGTGTGTACTGAGTGTCATTTGCGACCAAAAGTGCTTGATGGAGCAAACAAAACGTATGTGTATCATTGCCACCTACGCGCACAATCGACTCATATAAACAGGAAACCTGTTTGAATTTATGGTACATCGGTTTTTAGAGGTACATTGATGAACCCATACATGGCTATCAGTTACAACTAAATAATGCCGGTATGAGTACTTTCGATAACAAAATTTCGGTTGGGAGCAAAAACTGTGCGATTGTAGGCCAAAAGGAACTCTTCAATCGTTCGATTGGCTGAGATTCTGCGTTTTATCTGCCATTCAGTGAACAAAGGTCGAGTTTGGTGCAGTAGTTCTGGAACGGCGTCGTACCATTTTGTAGCGTAACTGTTTGTATTTTGGACAAATGCATTAATACACAGCCCAAGTAATAGCGTAACATATCTGTTTTCATCATATATGGTTAATGTTGGCGACTTTACGTGATTTTACTGCGTTTTGTGTAATGTACGATAGTCTGACCGTGTTTGATAGTACGCTACATACAATCTGCCTTGATCAAATCGGTTATGTAGATTCGTATTTGACAGACATATGGTCGATGTCATAATATCAAATCCACTTTTTCGCTTATGAAGGCCGCCGCATATAAACGCCGGCCAAATCGAGCCAATCACCTGCGGGCCTGGACAACAGTGATTGTCTGCCGCTTGCAAAAGCCTGACGTGTTGACACACTGTGACGAGAACAAGTGGCCGAGGAGGGAACATGACACACACGATGGCGCCATTTTGAATATCACCATGACAAATTGGAGTCGGTATCAGCACCAATTTTGAAATAGACGCACTTCCACAGACTGTAGTAGCCACTTCGGCTGGTCAATCATCAGACTCGCAAACACACTTCAAGCCCGCATCGACGAAGCAGATCAAGCAGATCAAGTAGCTCATCCAAGCGCACTCACGACACAACGACGATTGCTGCGTGCACTAACAGTATACGCACGGACGAATAACAATTGCTGCGGCACCACCAGCTCACTCATGACGCCAAGACGGTCACTCACAAATCGGCACATGCGCGACGCCATCACTGTGTGCATCATCACCTCACTGAAGACACTGAGCATCACTGCGTGCACCCTCAGAACATATGCGACGTTGTCGTCGACGGAATCATCAGCTCACTCACGCTCACTGGAAATACACGGCGCAAAGCAATCAAGAATTCAGATTTGTATACAGCGAAAACGTGTACTCAAATCGAGATGGACCGCGCCGCTTCTCCCATCGTCCATATCCTTGCTCGCGGCGAATGCGCTCGACAAGCGGCTCTTGCTGCTCTCACGTCAGCTACCCTGCCAGGTTTCAAAACTACACGTGATTTCTGGATAGGATCTCCTGAACGATGTTTCCACCAGTACGGGTGGACATCTGTTAAATGGAGCTGGCTGCCGAACCTGCGTAGCCGACTCAACTTGTGCGTGCACGAGAGTCCTGCTGTTCTAATGTAAATACCGGAGCGCTGCTTTGTTGAAATGAGCTCAAGTTGGCCTACGCAGGGCTTCAGTGCGCCTGGTGCATATGCTTGATGACGACAGCGAACAAATTGTCTGTGCGCGACTCTTTGAGCTCGCGAGCGCGGACGAAAAAGCATTTCTGAGCTGCTTGATTGAGTTTAGTTTCTCGCGAGCGCTGACGACTCAGCATTTCAGAGCTGCGTGATTGAGTTTAGTTTCTCGCGAGAGTTGACGACACAGCACTTCTGAGCTGATTGATTGAGTTTCGCCACCAATGACCGTGCGGGTGTGTAATTCCGCCTTTGGACACACAGCCAGCGCTCCAAGGACGCGTGGTAGCCCTCGACGCGGGATGTGTCGTGCTGACCGAAGTGAATGACGCCCTACGCCCACACTCGGAATAAGCTCTGTTGCAAAATGACGAAGCATATGCCGTCAATGTACGCGGCTGTGTCTTTGAACGCGCGCGCAGCTTGCTCATTTGCTCGTCGTTCTCGGCAAGTCACGTGCACAACGTGTTGCGGAAATCGCGACGACGCACAGTGGCGACCCTACTTGCGTCTGCTCGCAGACTTGCCATCGGTTGACACGACCGGCGGGATCGACCGCTTCCACGGGCGCGACTCGACCTCAGTCACGACGTATCGCAGACACAACAGCACAGGAACGCTGTAGAAGAACACCTCAGGCGCGCTGATCAGCGCGAGGTCACGATCTGTTAAGATGCGAAGATGACGAACGGGTACTGGATGCCACGATCGTTAAATCTTACTTCAACTGCTGCAAAGCGCACAGGTAGTCGCTTCGCCTCGCCTCGCACGTACGCTTGAGCTCGGCGCAGGGTCGTGTTCATTTCGCTGACACCAACCATGTTGAGCAGCGACATGGCGAACACGTTGTATATTCAGTCAAGTAGAACGACATCGAGATTCGAACGGTAAATATCTAACGCATCAGTATGTGCAACCTGCATGTGCCTCACTCGGCGCTGCGAGTCTAGTCGGTAGTTGAAAGGCAAATTCACCCATCGAGAGCGCGTCAAGAAGGTATTGAATCCGGTCTTGCCACCAAGAGTCGCATTGACCGCGCACTGTCGCTCATTGATGACATTTTGTGGCGCGATCGACGTGCCCGGCGCTTTCTGTCACATGTGAGTCAATGTTTGCGCTGCAATCGCACTCTCTTTTCGCACTTGGTCGATGCGGCCGGCTCGGCGGTGGACATGATGGGTGGACGGGTAAAGAGACAGAGAGTGGTCGCGTATTAGTGCGAGGTCGCCACGATGACAAGGATCTATACGATCAGTGTTGCGTTGGTGCATATCAGTGACGTCCATAGAGCATCACCGTGTCGCTGTGGAACGACGCGCAAGTGCTACGGCTCGCTTCACCGTCGCGCAGCGCTGGTCACGTCTGTCCCATGAATGCACGACACGACAGCGAACATGTCGCTTGTCATCGTACCTGTGCTGATCGACGACAGAATCTCCATGATCGCGTACGTACGCTTTGATCAAGGTCTGTGCGTCTTGAAGCGAGTCAAACGACGCCGGTACTAGGTACCTCATCACCCATATTCGCTCTGGTGTGATGTGGCTTTCAGGGTCACTCAGAAGCGCAGTGGTGTCCATGGCAAGAACGACGCACTGGTGTGATAGTGCACTCAGAGGAAAGTGTAGTAGTCCTACAACAAAAAGTAGCATAAAACCGAAACATGAATCTATTTTGAGCCCTTCATTCACTTCAGTCGTTGCAATACCTCTGCTAACAGTGCAAGGACATGCCAAAAATCAGCATGCTCGAATGCACAGCGCTTGTCACAGAGCAAATAAGAGGTGGTTGTGTCACTGAGACAAAAACCTCAACCGCACCAAGTAGACCGCACCAAGCCTCTACAAAGATCTCACTGTTGGCGTTCTGTCTTCCAGGGGAGCACTCTGTGTAACGGGCTGTTACACTGCGGTCTGCTAACCGCAGACCGGACGAGCCGTGGTCTCGCATCACGGTTCGCACGGACCACCGAGTCCAGCTCGGTGGTGTGGTCCACCTCTAGTATGTGGACCACATACAGGGATGTGTCACATCCTGTCATGTGTGACACACTTATTTGAAAGGTAGCTGTGACGCATGAGCTTTAAGACCACTCATTGGTTAGGAGGCACTCTGTGTCTAGCCAGTCGGAGTAGGAGGTCTTAGGGACTTAGGTTTTTCTTTTAAGTGCGAGCTACTGGAAGCTCGCACACCAATCTCACTCTTCTTTTACCTACGATAGTAGCTTTTCCGTCTTCTTCCTCGTCGGCGAGACATTCTTGCCGGCGCATACAAACTCCAAGACAAGCGTATTCTTTGCACCGCAAAGACTACGAGACGCTTCCTCGCGCAGTGCTTTGTCACGGGAGGGCCTGTGACACTCCGGAATATCGCGCCAGATAGAAGCTGTACACGCATACATGCGAAATACCCGTGGTATGGCTGGTGGCTCTGGACCGAGAAGTCCAGTTATACGGACGGTCGCTCTTCCGCGGGGCGACCCCAGCCGTGAGGCTGTACCACACCAGGCGAGCTCAGTCAGACACTTGGCCAGCCAAAGTTGAGACGTAAAGCCCAGGGTGGCAGTCATTGAGTAGGTAGCAAAATGCGGTCTAGGTAGCAGGCGCTAGCGACGTTACCACCGTTGTGGTGTCGTCACGTCATGGAGCCAGTTTGGTCGCGTGGTTTTGCGACAGTTGTGGGTACCCACCCACCCACCCTGATCCCGACTATGTACGATTGCTAGTTGCCGAGATCTCACTTGCAAATAGTAGCGAATTTCCCTCCAACCACTCAAGTCGCTCAGTCATCACTCCTGCGAGAACGAGAGTCTGGACTCGCACACACCTGTGAGGTAGGGTGGCGAGCGTACGCGCGACCAAGGACTGAGAGCGTGATAGAGCACGTGTCAGGGTTGCGTCTATGTGCTTGAGTGCTTAGTGTGAACGAGAGGAAGTGCATGAAAGATCCCTTGACCCCAACCAAGGAAGAAGGCATCGCCCGGCTCTGATCCTCCATATTGTAGCGTGAACGAGTGCGAGAAATGCATCTGTGTTAAGAGTGACCGAATGAAAAGAGTGGAGAAAGCACTTCCTTGAGCTAATTAAGCCCACCACGGCGTCCAAGACATACGCTGGGTAGCCCAGAGACAAGCCGACTCGTTCGTCCGTACTGAAAGGCCGTAGGAGGAGTGTGCAAGCACGTATATACAGACATACCCCCTCCTTCTCGTCAATACGACGGTGAGTACAGGTAAAACTCTCGTCCTAACATCTGTTCGATGGCAAATGGGTACACATTGTGAGCGGTGCTACCTTACCCTCGCTTCAAGAAACGGTGAAAGAGCTGCCTCTACCTAGAGCGTGCTTTATATACCGAGTGCATACGCGTCATCTCACCCGCTCTACCACATCAGTTACAATGCAGATCCAAGCGATGAACCTCGATCGCATTGACGTCTATCTGTCTCGGACCTACATGAGAACATGTACCACTTGGAATGTAAGAAGTCGCGCGAGCTTGGCGCAAGCTGTACACATCCAAAGCGCTCAATGTCAGTCTCTTGCTCACGTGTCGTTTGACACGAGTAGAAAGCAGGTCGTGTGGAGGTCCCATGCGGAATCCTTCCACGAAGACTCTGACTTTAGTCTCTTCCTGCAGCGACTGCACAACTATCTCCGCGACAAGCTCTCGGAGCTCATTCACGTACTCGCTGAGTTCTCGATTGCCTTGCTTACAAGCGAGAAACTTCGAGCGCATTCGAAAGGCCACGTTTGGTGATTCGAAAGCTTGGCGGAGTTACTCAACGAGAGTTCTCCACGTGGGTTATGCCTTATACAGGCTCTCAGAACGGGTCAAGACTCACGCCTTGGCTCGACGCCACGCTTGAAGAAGGAGAATACGACATTGAGCAGCATCCATCACAATCCAATGCACTTTAACCGAGAGCATGAAATCCATGGCGTACTTGCCCTCATAGACTGATACCTGAAGTCTAAGAATTGTGGTCACCGCGTACTGTGGCAGAACATCCGCACCCATTGGAGGCGACGTGTCCGGAGCCGTCTCACGGACGTAGTCAACCAGGTTCGACTCGAACCGAGGGTACTGGTGGACTCGATCAACCTGCCATGAAGGGCTTGCAGCGGCAAACGATGCCGCGTATCATCTCCGATGATCTGGCGGATGCAACCCAGGTCACGCCACTGGTTGTAATCCAGGTGAGGGAATTGCTCCCGTTCCATAATCTTGCTGTCTTTATCCTCGAGGATTCAGCCCAGTCAAGTCCGCGTAGGTGTGGATTGACTACAATCGCTACCAAATGTGAAGGGTTCACACTCTTTCGCATTGAGGAAGCGCGTATACAGGTGTACAGCAACTTGCGTTACAGGGAATGTATTCCCGTAGCCTGGACGTCGTGTGAACAGCAAAACATGTAGTGCATTAAGTGGTTATTGCCTTGTAACGTGTGTGTCTAACTATTCAATCTAAATGCAAGATAGTCACTAAGTACCGCGAGGTACATGTGTTTCAATCGAAAATGAGTCGCTGTCGTGCGATATGACGACGACCCTTGATTTGTGTACCCCAGACCCCGACAACTCTATGTCCAGGGTTGGACATCCCGGATTGGTGTACGTCTACAACAATACATGTAACTAGCATTTGGCGCCATTACATACAGATCGTGGCGGTCCATGAACCGGCGTTGCCATCGCCAGGAAGTGAGGAACACGCGGAAACCGTTTGCTTCGTCAACCTTGCGCGCGTTACACACATCATCACTGTAGGCATGGGCACTCCTTCATCCGGCAGCTCGTTGACCCACCGCTCTATATTCGCTTCAACCTCGCCGCCGTGGCCCCACTTGGGTGTGCCTTCATGGTTGCTGCACCTCCCTTTCCCTCACACAACTTGCGCAAGCATGTTTCGTCACGCACCCATGTGCAGACGAACAATGTCCACACGGCTGCAGATGAGGAAGAGAGGAGGGGGGGGGGGTAAGAAATTGTCGACAGTTGCAGTGATGATGTTCGTGCTGCACGATGTCGAGGTTGAGGTGCGCAATAAATGCGTCGTGACGGCGCATGTTGTTAGAGCTGTCAAATTCAAAATGGCGCCATCGTGTGTGTCATGTTCCCTCCTCGGCCACTTGTTCTCGTCACAGTGTGTCAACACGTCAGGCTTTTGCAAGCGGCAGACAATCACTGTTGTCCAGGCCCGCAGGTGATTGGCTCGATTTGGCCGGCGTTTATATGCGGCGGCCTTCATAAGCGAAAAAGTGGATTTGATATTATGACATCGACCATATGTCTGTCAAATACGAATCTACATAACCGATTTGATCAAGGCAGATTGTAACGGGCCTACATTGGCCGTTACATGGGAACAGTTGTGTGGACCACACCGACTGGGTGCCTCAGGAATGTTGGTGAGGAACCAACATTCAGGCACATGATGATGTCATGGATGACATCATCACCATTCCGGCATGGACCTGCGGGTGTAATCACCCAAAGGAGTAATCATGCTGAATGATAGTTCCTGCTCTTGGGGAACTGGATCGATGACGCGTGGCGACGCGACACCGAGTCGCAGTGAACCGGACCTGTGTCAAAGTCGACAAGTATCAGACTTTGTGTGGAACGCGCTGTAGAACGCGCCACTGTCTACTAGCACAAGGAATAGTGACTAGTCACAAGTTTTCGGAATTCAAGAATTCTAGGACATTCTAGATTTCTAGAATATCATAGAATTCTAGAAAATTTTAGAATTTTAGAATTCTCGATCATTCTAGATTTCTTGACTTCTCGCAAATGTCAGAATTCTAGATTTCTCGAGCATTCTTGAATGTTCTCGAACGTTCTCTGGTGTGGACCACACACAGAGGAGACGGGTGAAAGAGGAAAAGCGGCCGCGTGGCGCCACATTCATGCCTCATTTCATAAAAGAAGACGTTGAGCACACCGCGCAACCGAGTGAAGTGCTCGGCCTGCACAGCTATCGAGCGTGCATGGCCACCAACCGGCAAGTGAGCGAGCGCCTTGCATACAAGAGGGACGGTCCTGCGCCAGGACTCGTCCAGCGCATGATGCAGTGCAGTGACCAAGAGAGCGCTGACAGCGTGACCGCTGCCGAAGACCCACAAGTGAGTGCGAGCGTGAGCGCCGCCGAAGATGCCACACGCCTAGACGACGGCGGCTCCAGCGAAGAAGAAGGCGAGGTCCGCACCACGTACGGTGGGACCGCTGAAGACTGGGAGGCGTTCAACGAGAGCCGCGAGCAGCGCGAGCTCGTGACGCTCCACCCATTCGAGCGCATGAGCTCCGAACACGTGGTCTCGCTCTTGCGGACCGAAGAAGAGCGCGACGCCGCCATGGCTGTCGCTGCAAGCGAGCCGACCGTGGCGACCAACCACGAGTGTGGCCTCGAGCAGATCGTGTCGCGTGAGCGCACGTACTCGCTACGGTCGATGCCGCCAGCGTCTGAGTGGCCAGGCGGTAGCACTCGCGCGGCCTTGCTTGCGCAGGCGCGCGTTCGCTTTGAAGACTATGATCGCTCGTTCCTCGAGGATCGCGAGCGTCGACTATGCGATGAGCGCGGGGTACGTCGTGTACACCCGATTCCAGTTGTCCTCCATGATGGAGAGACAGTGGCTGAGTATGAAGCCGCGTTTGTCGCGAGCATCGCCAATGCCAGAGCGCGCAACGACGGCGTACGCCGCGTTGTCAAGGAAGACGCGCAAGGACAGCCCAGTCAACGCATCCAATTCGCGGTCATGCGAATGCGTGAATGGCGGGCACGCACCGGTGCTCCGCAGCCTCCAATGCGTGCGCAAGCACAGCAGAGAGCAGCGCGCAGACAAGCTACTGCTGAGGCGAGCCTCTCGCCGCCTCCCGCGCCTCAAAGGCAGCGACATGATCCGGAACGTCCTCTCGGAGGCGTTCAGCAGGCTCCCATGCGCACTGCTCGTACCCACGCCACTTCACCAACAAGTGCGTGCGGTCACGCTGACGTTTTGAGCGCAGCAGGCGCTCCACGTGGAAGTGTTGCTCACCGCGACGATCCGTCAGCGGCACTGGAGGTGCGCGCAAACGCGGCACCGTCTGCTGGTTCGCAGGAGATGCTTGTCGCTCTCTGCACGCAGACACTCCGTACTGTGGGAGCTTTTGAGAGCCAGGGGGCCTCGATGAAAGAGAAGCTCGCGACGTTGCGCCGGAGCCAAGTCGCGCTGGAGACGCAAGTCTACCGGCTGTGCGAGGACGCTTCTGAGGAGCACCAGCGCTCGTAGCAATTCTACGCGCGCTACGCGCCGCGTGTGAAGGCTCTTGTGGAGCACCAGTGCGTCGTTGACGACTACTCACAGGTGCCCGAGGAGAAGCGCTTCCCAGGCTGGGACTAGTGTCCACAGCAGGTCGCAGTAGCGCTTTAACAAGCCTACGTAGAACACAGGATGCGTTTGCAACTGTGTTGGGATGTCGAGCTTGTAGTTCAAGTCTCCAATCTTCTCCAAGACTGTGTATGGCCCGACGTATCGTGGCAACAGTTTGCTGCCGCAAGGAAGCGCAGTGGCCAAGTCATTAGGCAAGTTCTTAACTGAAAGTAACACTTGGTCGCCCACTTTGAACTGCTCTTTGTTCTTTCTGCCATTGCGGTCAGCGTAGAACTTTTGCTTGTCTTGTGCTGCAGCAAGTTGGTCGCGTACGCGACGCAACAGCGCTGCGCGCTCATCGACGAAGTGCCGCGCCATTGCGACGGCCTTCTGCGCTTGCTTTGTCTGCTTAACTGCTGCCGCAGCAGACAGCTGGCTTGGAGACTCAGTCTCTCGAGCGAGTGACGCACTTGACGCGCACTCACACGCGTCGGGTGGTACTGTGCCACTACGACTACTTGCGAGCGACTTACAGTCGCCACTCTCACTAAGTGCGAGGGGGTTGTTTGCTTTTGTTGGTGGCTCACGTCCATTTGTAGACTGTAAGCCTGATCGACTCGTCGCTCGCTCACGCGGCGACCAAGACTCTTGTGAAGAGCTCGTGCATCTCTGGGGCTGCGCGACACGTCGTGAGCTCGTGCTCGGACGCGAGACTATCGCGTCATGCGCTGCACTATGCGCGCGCGACGGCGTGTCAAGACAAGTCTGTGGCGCATGTCCGCGCGTAGCATCAAGCCAAGAAGGCGCCAACGCAGTGCTTGGTGCACGCGTCGCTGAAGTCGACCAAGCAAGCGCCGCGCACGCTGCGCGCGCCATTCCAAGATCGCTTGCGCTGCTGCTTGATGCAGACAGCGGCGTGGTAGCGAGTCGCGACATGCGCATCCTCTCGCTAACACATGTGTGCTGCGGAGAGTCGCTCGTGGCGGTCGCGTGCGGTGGCTCGCCTTGCGTCTCTCGCTGGCTGGGAGACAGAGCGCACTCATCTCTGCTTAGCGCCGTCGATGGTGGCGTAGCGATGGGTACCAAGCCCTCGCTCGCACTCGCATGCATGCACTGCTGCGAGGCACTTGAGGCGGTCGAGTGCAGCGACTCGCCTTGTGATCCACGCTCGCCGTGAGGCAGAGCGGACGCGCTCGAGGACCGAGAGCGGTGCGGAGTTGCCGCAGCTAGTGCAGCGAGTTGCCCTCCCACATCAGAACGATTGACACCCTCGAACAGAGTGGTAGGCACGCGCGGATGCTGCAGCGTGTTGACGAAGAACGGCGTGACGTTTGTCAACGCGTGAACGCTGTTGTTCACAGCGAACTCCGCATATGGAAGCCACCGGCTCCAGTCGCGAGGGCTGTCGACAGCTATGCTGCGAATGATGTCCTCAACGACGCGTTTGACGCGGTCTGTCTGGTCGTCTGTCTCTGGGTGATCGGCAGTGGACATTGCCAGATCCCTCTTTAGCAAGAGGAACAGCTCGCGCCAGAAGGCAGCGGTGAACAGCGGATCCCGATCGGAGACGATCGACTCAGGGAGCCCATGATGGCGAAACACGTGCTCTAGGAAGAGACACGCTGTTGTTTCAGCCGTGACATGCTTGCGCACAGGTGCGATGTGCACCATCTTGCTCAGTCTGTATACAAAGACGACTATGCCACTGTTGCGCGCGCTGTCTTCCGGGAAACCGAAGACAAAGTCCATGCTGACCGATTTCCAGCAGTCTTGCGTAATCGGAAGCGGGTGCAGCGGAGCGCGGCTCTTGCCAGCCGGCTTCACATGCTGGCACTGCTCACACGAGCGTACGTAGTTCGCGACCCACTTGTACAAGTGTGGCCACCAGAACACGTTAGACACTTGCACGAAGGTCTTTTCTCGGCCGAGGTGGCCGCTCGCCGGTGCGGCGTGTAGCTCGTGGAGGATCATCAGCTTGAGATCCTGATCGTGCGGCACGACGACACGAGAGTAGTCGTACTCGGACAGCCGATGCCATAGCAGGCCATCGTCATAGCTGTACCGAGCGACCCTTGCCGCGAGCTTCGCAGGCAATGGCTCCTTTGACGTGCCGTCAAAGTGAGCGATCAGCAAGCGACACTGGTCGTCCTTTGCAAAAAGAGACGCGATCGTGTCCTTGAGCTGTATTTGCACACGGCTGATGCTCGTGTGTCTGACCACCGAGTTTGACTCGAGACACAAGAGCTCATGCTGCTGTCGAGCTGCGTCCTCGTAGTCTAGGCGACGCGAAAGCGCGTCCGCCAACACATTCTCTCGCCCCGGTTTGTGCTCAACCCGGAAGTTTAACTCAGCGAAGAACGCGAGCCGTCGCGCCATGCGCTGCGAGAGATGCGGCGTGTTGACCGCGGTCCGCAAGGACGCGTGGTCTGTGTACACGACAAAGGGCGTCGCAACTAGAAGGTGGACGCGATACCTCAAGAGAGCATACTTGATCGACAAGAGCTCCTTGTCATGTACCGGGTAGTTCTTCTCCGCTGCTTTGAGCAGTCGGCTTTGGTATGCGACGACGCTGTCGCGTCCGTCGCTGTCCTTCTGCATCAGCGCACTGCCGATTGCAAAGTCGCTCGCGTCGCAGACGACACTGAATGGTCTCTCATGGTCTGGCAGTGCCAAGACCGGAGCCGCGATGAGTGATTGTTTCACATCATCGAAGGCAGCGCTCGCTTCAGGTGACCACTGCCACCCCACATCCTTTTTGAGAAGAGATGCCAGCGGACGCACACGCGCCGCGTAGTCGTGGCTGTATTTGTGCAAGTAATTTGCCAAGCCAAGCCACTTGCGCAGGTCCTTGACACTGCGCGGCGTCGGCCAGTCGGCAATTGCCTTGACTTTCTCTGGGTCCACACGGACTCCAGACTTGCCGACGTAACAGCCGAGAATCGGAATCTCTGGCGCGCCAATGATGCACTTCTTCAGGTTGCAGTACAAACGATTGTCGTGTAGGCATTGCAACACTGAAGCAAGGTGCTTCTTGTGCATCTCCTGTGCTCTGACGTTCCCTTCGGCACGGCTGTGCACGAAGATGTCGTCAAAGTAGCTCGGCGCATACGCGCGATGCGGCCGAAGGAGATGTGTAACCAGACGATTGAACGTCGCTGGTGCGTTGCGCAGACCTTGCGGCATCACGAGCCACTCCCAGAGCATGCTGCTCGGGGTGCTTACCGCCGTCAAGGGGACGTCGCTCTCGCGCATCAAGATCTGGTAGAACCCGTCCATCAGATCGAGCGCTGAGAACACCGTCGATCCGCCCATGGAGTCCTACAGGAGGTCCTTTCGGGGATCGGTGTCTGCGCCAGGATGGTCGCACCGTTCAGCTTGTAGAAAGCGTGAACGATGCGCCATCCACCTGTGGCTTTACGCACACAGAATGTCGGCGTGCTGTGAGGAGACTTGCTCGCTCTCACGTGCCCAGCCGCCTGACGCTTCGCAAAGAAGTCGTCGACCGTAGTGACTAGCTCGCGCGGCAATATCCACTCCCTGGTGGCACAGCACTTTGCCCCAGGCTCGAGGTCAATCTCGTTGCGCACGCCTCTGTCCATTGGAAGGACACTTGGCATCTCGTCTGGGAAGACCTCATGGTACTTCCACAGCACATCGAAATACGGACTGCTCCTCAGAGCGTCCCAGTCTTGAGCCTTGAAGCGCCTCTGTTTCTCGGTCTCAAGCACACTCTCGTCACCAGCGGACGAGGTGTTGAGCTCACTACTCACGATAGTGGTAGGCACAGCGATCTCCATGATCTCGCCACTCTTGACGTGGTTGAGAAAGAGATCGTAGCTCATCTCATCGAGCGACAGGATCTCCTGCGCATTCGACGGCAGCTCATGGAGCGCCGCAAACTCAGCAAAGACATCTTTGACTGTTGCGTCTGCTTCCACAGCGCTGTCGATCTCACGCGTGCCACTCGCTGTAGTCGCGCAGACGTCGTCGTGCTCTTGCTCGCGAGCAGGCATGTGTGAGTGCGAGGAGGGCCCTTCCTCGGCACAGACAGTGACACTCCTGCTGACTTGAGCTGGCTTCTTCAGCCGCCCCTACTTGTTCACGTGGGCGCGTGCACCAACACCGCCATCGCGTAGCGCTGTGCTCTCGCTCCCGAGGCCCGCGCGCGCGGCATCCATGTCTCGATCGGCCGCGCTCTTTGTGCTCACTGCCACAGCGACTCGGCGTCCTGCCGATGTCCCGCGCTCGCCTGGGCTCACTGCCTCAGGGACTTGGCCGCCTGCCAAAGTCATGCGCTCGCCTGGGCTCACTTCCACAGGGGCTGGGCATCCTGCCACAGCACTTCTTGAACGCGGGCGACTTGCCACGGCGTTCGCTCGACTAGCATCTGGGCGTCTCGCCTCAGTGTGCAGTCGGTCATCGGCTGGGCTACCTGCCACAGCGCTCATCCTTGATGGTCTTGACGCCGGGTGATCAGCCACGGCAGTCTTGGACACAGCGACAGCGCGATCAGTCGCTTCGCTTCTTGGACACGTTTCCGCTGATGCAGCGAGAAACAGTTCTCTCGCTCTTCGCTCGTCAGAGCAAGGAGAGGAGCTCCCGATCGTGCGCGAGCGCCAATCGATACATGGCTGGTGCTTTGCCAACCATGGCATGCCAATGATGAGGTCATACCGCTGACCCATCTGGAGAACCACAAAGTTCTCCCTGCAGACAAAGTCGCAGAAGCTGAACGAGAGCTCTACCACAGCTCCGTCACTTTGTACTGTCGAGCCATTGGCAAGACGTACAAGTATGGCCTCACGCTTGCCCTCGCGGGTCAAGCGCTGCCACTGCGACAGACCCTGCACCAGAGCTGCCTTTGACACAAAGTTCTGCGATGCGCCGCTGTCAACCAACAGCGTCCTTGGCATCTCATCGCCCTTCACGGAGGCGCTATACACTAGCATCTCTCTCTGAGGCTTGTCATCAAGTCCTCTTGGGACTAAGCTGCCCATGTGCTCGACTCGCGTCGGCACAGCGCTTCGATCTCCCTCAGTAGAGCGTCCCGGATCTACTGGGGTGAGCCGTTTCCCCTGCGCTGCAGGCGCGCGCCACCTCGACGAGGGGCGCCGCCTTGTGGCGCGTGAGTGTTTCTTGCCTGCTGCACAGAGCGATTGGTGTTGTGTGGAGCGGGAAACTTTGACTGAAAGTGCCCGCGCTTACCGCAGTTGAAGCAGGTCACATCAACACTGCTCAGGTCCATTGGCACAGGTCCATAGTGGCCAGGCGCGTGACCACCTGAGCTCTGTCCATTCGGACGAGCATTGTTCCACTCAGGCCGCGATGCTCTGAATGATTGCTGCTCAACGAGCGCGACACGGATGGCTTCTTCCACCGTGGGTTGCGGGCGCCGATACAACACCTGGCGCGCTGGCCCAGTGTTGAGCCCGTTCATGAACGCAGGCACTTTCACAGACTCCGGCAACGGGTCTACTGTGATGGCCGCGCAGATGCTTCGCATCTCCTGGACGTACCGGTCCAGCGAGAGCTTGCCTTGTCGACAGGCAAAGAAGCGCGCTTGCAGCAGCGCCTCGTTGTTCGGGGGCTGGTACTGCGCCTTCATCTTCGTGCGGAATACTTCCCACGTCTCGAACGCGTCTGCATCGCCAAGCAGCGCGGAGTATGCCCATTCTGACGCGTGACCGCGCAGATTGGAGATGGCGAAAGACACCATCTGCTCATTGTTGTCGATTTGCTGTGCCTTCGCACATCGCTCCACGGCCATGAGCCAGTGGATGATCTTGTCGCCGTCACTGCCATCGAACTTCGGAGCGTCAAGCTTGACTGCTCTCAGATGCGCAGTGCGTGGGGTCGGCGTCGGTGCCATTGCGGCACCCGACATTGACGAGGTGGTGTTCGACACCGCACTCACAGCTCGCTCGAGCGCGTAGCGCGACTCAGCGGCAGAGCGTAGCATGTCTGCGGTCAAGATGGCAGCAGCGCTCATCTGAGCCTGCGCCGCTTGTTCGCCGCGTAGCCGTTGTCCAGTCACAAACGTGCTGAACATCTCAAGCCTGGCAAGTTGTTGCTCAGGCGAGGAAGCAAGCAGTTCCATAGCGGCTTGTTCTCCAAGCGCCTCTGCGAGGTTCGCCACAACGCTCCGGTGTTCAGCCGAGAGGTGTGGGAACATGGATGGGTCGAGAGACTCCATCGTGAATCCTTGAGGAAGCGATTCAGGTGATGAACTTTCACGGGGTCGTAGATTGACTACGAGTGCTACCAGTTGTAACCGGACGTGTCCGAGTTACGCAGCACCTTTGTGAGGAAGCGTGTGTGAACACCTTCTGCAAGGATTCCAGTCGTAAAGTCGGAAGCAAAACAAGACACTTGGTTTGAGTGCTCCAAATTGTAATTGTTCATTTGAGTCGGAAGTGCGGCTCCACCCTTTGGTGTGAGCCTTTAGATCTTAGTGTGCAATACTAAATCTAAGACAACTAAAATGTGGTTGGCTCTGAGAGTCCAAGTTCACTGATTGGTTAATATCCTAAGATATCAACCAATTAGAGCCACCGCCGATTACGGTCGGTCTTATAAGAAGTGCGTGAATTGTGATTCCGCAGAGCAGGGATATTATCGGATAACTCCAGCTGTGTACCCCGTTACAGCCAGACTACCGTACATTACACAAAACGCAGTAAAATCACGTAAAGTCGCCAACATTAACCATATATGATGAAAACAGATATGTTACGCTATTACTTGGGCTGTGTATTAATGCATTTGTCCAAAATACAAACAGTTACGCTACAAAATGGTACGACGCCGTTCCAGAACTACTGCACCAAACTCGACCTTTGTTCACTGAATGGCAGATAAAACGCAGAATCTCAGCCAATCGAACGATTGAAGAGTTCCTTTTGGCCTACAATCGCACAGTTTTTGCTCCCAACCGAAATTTTGTTATCGAAAGTACTCATACCGGCATTATTTAGTTGTAACTGATAGCCATGTATGGGTTCATCAATGTACCTCTAAAAACCGATGTACCATAAATTCAAACAGGTTTCCTGTTTATATGAGTCGATTGTGCGCGTAGGTGGCAATGATACACATACGTTTTGTTTGCTCCATCAAGCACTTTTGGTCGCAAATGACACTCAGTACACACGTGAAAGCAATGTAACTTTTTCGTAGTGTACGGATGTGTTGTGCATGCGAGTGGCATGTGGTTTAAGGCTTGTTGCACTCAACAAACACTCGCTTTTGCCATATACCATTTTGAATGTGTGTGTTTGATTTTCGACCCATTCATTTTAGCCCGTAATAACTAAATTGGAGATGTGTACCACATCATCAATTTTGATTGGACAAAATCGGTTTGTCCGTAATAAGTTTCGTCTGCAATAACTAAATAATGCCGGTAAATGTAATGACTCATACAAAGTTCATTACAAAAATTGGTGCAGTTGATCTCGAACATAGTCTATAGTGGAACGGTGCAGTCAGTAGCTCTGGAACGGAGAAACACACAAGTTCATGAGGGCATATAAATCGTAGACACAGTTATGAATCCAAAGTCCGAAAGGTATGTATTATTGTCCTGAGAGACATTTTTGTATCCATTTTGTAGCCTAAAATAGACAAATCGTAAAAGACCATTTTCCATCCTCCTGTTTGATTGCCACTTGATGTTCAATCTGAGCAATTTGATCGGGTCCTGATGCTGTGTTGTTCAATCCGATGTGTGATCAGACATACAAACAGCAAGTACAAACGGCAAGTACACGAATGCCCTGTTCGATCCGATATGCGATCAGACATACAAACAACAAGTACACGAATGCACTGTCTAACCCGGTAGGACTAACCAGGACGTGAGCACAGTGCTGCGGACGAGTGACCTTGCTTGCTGTCGCTGTCGCTGTCGCTGTCGCTGTCGCTGTCGCTGTCGCTGTCGCTGTCGCTGTCGCTCTCAGCAAGAGCACGAATCGAGTCAGAAGCCATGCGCATCGGCGAGAATCGAATGAGATGGCGCACTCTGCAAAGTGCCTTCGTATTTGTATTCGCCGATGTATATCCAAAGAGAGTCACATGACCGCTGCGGCCTTCAGTCTTTGGTCTTTGGTCAGGATGATGACCGTTCGCAGCGAGTGACCAGGACGACGTGCCTCCAGCTGGCCGCTGACGTCGATGTCGATGGCCATGTGGTGTCTGGCGTGCCCTGATATCGACAAGCACGCGCTGGAACGCAAGGCGGCGAGGCTGCAGACAGAGATAGCATGTGGTGCACTGTTGTGCATCGGAGTGAGTGACGTCGATGGAAACGAGCGTGTCTTTGCGTGTGGTGGCGTGACTGATGCTTTCTGGAGCTGCGCGTGATCGATCGATCTCGCGATCGCCTAGCGATCCTGCGGTGTGAGCGTGATTGTGGCGCTCGGGGTTGTCTTTGGCAGACAATGGCACTCGTTCGCTGGCAAGACTTGCCGAGATTGTCGAGACCGTCCAGCAGCTGCTCGCGCGCGCCGAGAAGCGCGGCTGCAGCTGCTGCTGCTGTGTTGAGGCGGACACGATGTCGAGACCACCAAGAGAAGGAGGAGGCGAGCTGTGAATGGTCCAGCGCAGAGCACCTGGATGTGTGGTTCAAAACGAGATCGCTCGGTCTCAGCCTCATTGGTCCGATCCACGCAGTCCTTGCAAGACGTGGTTGTGGTGGCAGCGGTGGTACCAAGTGAGTGAGCGAGTGAGCGAACGAATGAGCGAGCGAGCGAGCGAGGGCGGACCGGATGTATGTATGTCCCTGCGTCGCCGGCCTTTGCGCTTTGTGTGCTTTGTGTGCTTTGGGGCCGGAGCGCCGACTGGCCATTGCAGACGTGTGGTCAGGCGGCACTGGCGAGTGAGCCATGCCATTTCGGTTCTCACACGCTGGCGGTCCTGACCTCATCGGCGGCGATCGCTGTTCGCGGCGGCGCTTATTCGCTTCACATAGCGGCGGCAAACTCGTCAATGTGGATGTGCTGCGTGCGTGTTTGTTTGTATGTTTGTGTGTGTGTGCGAGTAAGACTCGCTGCTGCCGACTTGTTGGTCTTTACTAGTCTCGCAGTCTCTTGCTCGTGTCGGGAGCGAGCCTGAAGCAGCCAGTTGCAGGTTGCACGTTGCTGCTTCGGACGACGCACGCTTACTCAGTTGTACTAGTAGTACACTGTAGTCGCCTCGCAGGCTCCGGCGCTCACAACAGCAGTGGCAGATTCGCGTCGAGGTCGCCGCTACTGTGGGCAGGCCGCACGCACCTACTTCGCCGCGCGCGCGCGCGCGTGTGTGTGTGTGTGTGTGTGCGTGAGCAACCCCTGCGCTAGTGAGCTTGTACTTGTACTTGCGCAGTCGTACAAGAGAGCGAGAGAAAGAAAGAGAGATCCAGCGATGTCGAGACGTTCGTGCTCGTGCTCGTGCTCGTGCGAGGCTACGTCGGTCGTTTTGCTAGTACAGCCAGACAAGCAAGCAAGCATCAAAAGCAAGCAAGCAGGCATCTTGTGTTCCTGTGCGTTGTGTACACTCCTGCGCAAGTCGTCTCCGTCTCGTGCGCCTCTCGTGGATCTCTCAAGAGAGACTGCGTCGAGTCTGGTGTCATCATCGTCGTCGTCGTATGAGAGAGAGAGACTCGAGCACTCGAGCACTCGAGCTCGTTGGATGTCGATGTTGGCGACGTCTTGACTCACCGCGTGCTGGCGCTCGCCAGCTCGTCGTTGTGCCACTCTCTTTGCTCAAAAGCAATGTATGATAGTGAAAAAAACGAGTATAGAAAGCTCACTTCTCTGTCTCGCTGACTCGATCGCAATACAGGGGTCATGCTTTTGCGCAGGTCGCAAGTATCAGTCAAAGGCTCGAAATTGCGAGTTTCTGCAGCACGCTTATCGCAGGATATGCACTTGCGCAGACCAATTTTTTCCACACTCGCAATTCTATTCGGTTTTCGCGTGTGCCACGTAACGAAGGGCTGCGGGAATTCTATCGCGAAGTCTACCACCACTGCGCCAAATCAAAGTCCAGGCATGCGCTTCACGCGCGCTTGCTGCGCTCGCGATCCGTTTTGACTCGGAAATGTATTCGCGCTCAGATTGGCTTGTGTCTACACCGCGCGCTTTCAACTCGTCCTTTGTATGCTTGCGTCTTGCTTCTTGCTTCTTGCGCGCGCTTCAGCAGCTCATTCATTGCTCATCTGTCGCGCCACACACACAACTCACTCCTCGACGCACAAGCAAGCAAGTCGCTCGCTCACTCGCTCCATTGCTTTGATCGCTTGAACATCGTGATGACTCCCCTCCAGTCAAGGGAAGGAGAGAGAGTGAAAAATTGCTGCTCCGCAAAGCAGACTTTGTGTGTTCAGTATCGTGGGGTGTCAGCAGACTGCACCGTCACAACGGGCGTTCATTAGTGCAGCGTGAGCTCCCTTCGACAAAGACGGATGCCTCGCGAGCGCAAGCCTCGCATCTACTCTATACGGTCGTGAAATCTACAACACTGCGTATGGGACCTGCCATACAAACTTCAACTCTGGCACGACAAACGTTGTGTTGACACCTCCACGCCCTTCTTCACGAACACGCACATCGACACTTGCTCGCACTTGCGAAACGAAGTCTCTTCAATCCGACCAACTCCATCGATCGAGTCAATCTCGCCTAGTCCTGTCCTTCTCTCTCTTGGTCGCTTGATCCACGCACACTCTCGTATACACCACACATCACTACAACGAGACGCCGACTGCGAGGCAAACGAAGCTGGTCGGGATCCCAGTGCGCGCGCATGGTCCTCGCTGTCGCCAACTCGCTTAAATAGACCAGTATCTCTCGTTCTCTCGCTTGCTCCTTCCCCACGTCCTTCAGCCTTCATCTTCTCCTTCGGCGGCAATCGTGTTGCTCTTGCCATCGTCGTTCTCCGCGTGTTCCAAGTCGCTCCCAACGATCTCGACGACGTCGTCGTCGTCCGCGTCGACCGCCGAGTGGTCGCTCCCAGTGCCAACGGACTCGCGCTCTCCGTCATCGGCGTCGTCGTCTCCGCTCTCACGATCGCCGTCGCTCATGACCTCAACGTCACTGTCTGCTGCCGCGTGGCCCAGCGCATGCTTCGGTAGTTCGTCGACTCCGCGATCGCCATCAGCTGAACTCGCGCGCGCACGCGAGCTGTCATTCGGAACAGCACTTGGTGCGTTAGTCGTCATTGTCGACGTTGGTGTTGCGCGTGCCGACAGTGGCGGCGCTACGACATCAGCAGCAGCACGCGGTGCAAGCGAACGCGCAGATGCATCGACGTCGGTACCCGCACGCAGCTGCTCTTGCACTTGCTTCTCTCGCTGCGCCGCGAGCTTGCGCTCGTACGCTTCGACGACGTCTGCGACGTCCGCTTGGAGCTTCGTTGCGCACTCCCATGTGTTCTCGCTCGAGTCGTAGCCGTCCCACTTGACCAAGTACTGCTTCTTCTTGTACCGCAGGCGATGGTCGACGATCTTGTCGACAATGAAGATGTCTTCCTCTGGCGGACTAGTCGATGCCCGAGACGCGTCCGCTGGAGCCGTCGATGCTGGTCGCGCAGCACGCTTCTTCGATCGTCCGCGGTGCAGCTTGCCCAGGCGCTTGCGGTTGAACTCGTCAATCAGGGCCTTTGCTTGGTCGCCGCAGAGCTTCCGAGCGGCCCACTGCGGCTGCGCGACGCCGCGCCACTGGATCAAGTACTCGCCGACTTGCGGACCTTCGCGGAACCTGAGCACGTGCTCTGCGTGGAGCGACTCGATCTGCTTCTGCACCGTGCGCTGAGTCGCTGCAAGGGATCCAGCATCCGCTGGTTGCTGCTGATGTTGCTGCTGGCGCTTGTGCGGTGGCTGCTCACTGTGTGCGTGACTGCCGCTGCTGTTGTTGCTGTGCGTCGTGGGCAAGAGCGTTGCGAGTTTGCGCTTCGGCGTGATTCGCGGATCTGCTGCTTCTGGCGCGCGGTGAGCTGCGCTTGCGTGCGCGGGTGAAGGAGCTGGCGCATACTGCCGGTGCATCGGTGCGTTGTAGCCGCCAACGCCGCTTGCAGCTCTGTGATACACGCTTGACGGAGGCTGCGGCGCGCTGTGAATATCGACGAACCGAAGGTTGTTCCGCATCATCGCGTCGTGGAGCTCGAGGCCGTCGAGCACGACCATCCTCGGCGGTGCCTTCGCGTGCACTAGCCCGCCTCGGACGCCCCACCCGCGCACAGCGTTCTCGAACGCTGGGTCTTCGCTCGGGAGCGAACCGCCGCGCAAGTACGCGTTGAGCGAGTTTGCTTTGGCTTGGCTCAGTGGTCGCATAGCACTGGCGTTGGTGGTACTGGTGGTGGCTGTTGGTGTCTGCGTGCGGCACGCGCATAGCGCTGGCGCGTCGTCGATCAAGCGCTTGCGAATGATCTCTTCGACACTCGAAAGCAGCTCACTAACGCTCTGTATCGACGCTTGCAGCGTACGAAGCGCATCGATTTGGTGCTGCGGCTCCGCGCTGAACGTACCAAAGCTGTTGCTCACTGCCAACTGCGCTGCGATCTCAGCCGCGTGGCCATGCTTCTCGAGCAAGTCGAGCCACAGCAGCGTGCTATTGTGTTCCAGTACATACGCACACATATACAGAGCATTGCGTCGTGAGTATTGTGATGGTGCACATGGGTATGAGGAGCGAACATACAGATGCTCGCGCACATTCACGATGAGAAAGAACGAACAGCACGTACAACTCGCTCTGCCACTGGCTCGGGTCCTCTTCTTGTCCACTGCTGCTGGTGGTAGTGTTGTCATTGGTGCTGCTGCTGCTGCTATTGCCGAGCTCGTGGCGCACTCGTGCTGGTGAGACGCCGACACTGGCGCCTCCGCCCGCGCGAACTCTCGCCATCGCGTCTTGATGCTCGTTGATGCGCCTGTGGAGATGGAGTCTGTCGATGATGTTGCAGCTGTGTCTTCGCGCAACATAACACTCGTTTGATGGAAATGGTTGCATACATCAATCAAGTATATAATTGCATTGCATAGTGACACGGTATTCGATGCAGAGGTTGCGCCAACCGCGACGAGGTTGCGTGAAGCACTTCAACGTCAGTTGAAGGCGCCACGCGCTGACAACGACGAGATGCCTACTGACGAGCAGCAGCACCAGCGGCGCCAAGCGCACGAGCAGAATGACCATCCAGCGCTCACGGCGCTCCAGCACACGCTCGCGTGCAGCGAGGTGCGCGAGCTCGTCTGCTCGCTGTACGCTGCGCTCGAAGCGCACGAGCACAGCGCGAACACGAGCAAAGCAGAGACTGCGCGACTCGCTGCAGCGCACGCGCATTCGAGAGACGAGATGCACCGCGAGTGTGAGCGCATGCGCCAGCAACTGCAGCACGCGCAGCGCGACGCGGCAGCGGGTCATCATGAGCTGCAGAACGCGCTGATGCAGCGCGTACGTTCGTGTGGATGCTCATGCGATGTGTATGGAGCTGACAAATGCAAGAGCGCGGATCTTAATGACTGATCATGCCACAGCAAGCGCTCGACATTGAGAACCGCCGCTTGGCCGCGCAGCACGTCGAGAAAAACAAGACAATCGAGCAGCTGAGCCAGCATCTCGCTGCGCTCATACAGCAACAGCAGCAGTGCGCTACTGGACAAACCAGTGACAGCAACATCCAGTGCGAGCTGGAGCACGTGGTCACAGAGTTCACGAACAAAGAGCGCGAAGTGTACGCGTCGATGGTGCGCACACGTCGCTCAATGCCTCTGCGCGACGACTGGGAGACCGAGCGCGCAGTCAACTGACGTCGCTCATGTACACAGGACCACGTACGTCGTGCAGCTGCGTCGCTGCAGCAGCAAGAGCGCGATGCAAACGAGCAGATCGTCAGCTGTACGTCGCATCCGCAGTCTTTTGCTCTGGATCAGCGACTTGCCTCCTAACCTACTGCTCTCGTGACTCGCGTGCGCCGATGCAGTGCGCTCGCAGCTCGCAGATGTGAAGGAGGTAGTCGAGTTTGCACGCGCTTGAGTGCACTCCGGCTATTGCTCACGACGGATCGCTCACGCCATTGTCTCTTGCAGCTCTACGCCGAGTGCCGCGTGTGGATGGAGACTACGGTCGACACGAGACGAACCAGCGTACAGCCAGCGACGGACTCGCCACTATCGAGCGCGTCGTGCACGCAGCAAGCACACGCTGATCTCGCGGTCGAGAAGACAGCGCTTCAGCAGCGCTGTGCGCTACTTGCGACCGAGTTGCAGGACGCACACGCGCAGATCCAGCAGTTCGCGCACACAAACAAGACGTTGCGAGCGCTCGTGACCAAGTACGAGCAGTCGGCACTCGACGGCACCGACACGATCGAGCGCTTGCAGGACTCGCTCGTGAAACTCTGTGAGCAGATCACGCACGAGCGCCTCGAGCACGAGCGCGCGCTACGACACGCAACTGAGCGCGCGCACGAGCATGCAAGTGAGCTGCAAGAGCAACTCGCGCTGCTCCAAACGCGCGTCGACGAGTTTGAGAGCCGAACGGAAGCAGCTGTCGTCGCGAACGTGCTTGAGCGCCTCGAGACCGCGCAAAGCGCTGGCCTTGCGTCTGTGAGTCGAGACGAAGCGCGAGAGTCCCGCGCCGCAGATACCTCAACGACGCCTCGATGCGCCAGCACAGAGGATGTCGAGAGCGAGACGAGTCGTACGCCAGCAGCTCGAATCGACCGCGCAGCCGAGCCCATGGACGACATTGAGGACATTGACGACGTGGACGGAGTCAGTGATGACGACGACGCTGTCCGAACAGACGATGCAAACCCTCATAACGCTCGAGGCCCAGTCGCAGCAGCAGCAGCACAACGGATCGACGCACAGAAGACGCCAGTCGCGATGTGCCGCAGCTGCGGCGAAGAGCCGTTCGGGTTCATGGTCAAGTGCCAGAAGTGCAAAGATCCATTCCACGCCGGGTGTGTGAAGCCGCCAGACGGCAAGCGCCGCGTCAGCCACGTGTTCACGTGCTCGAGCTGCGCGCTGCAGCGACCGAGCAAAGCTTCGCGAGTCGATGCAACGTATTCGAGCGCACGCAGCACGCACGCGACAGCAGCGAGACGACCGCTTGTGTGAGTGCAGTCGATCGATTCGTAGTGACTAGAAGCGCTGCAAGCAGATGTTGCTGCCGTACTCGTCGTACTCTTGCTTGGTCACGACGCGGTCTGCGCACGCAGCGCTCGCCGCAAAGCGCGCGCAGCCATCCCACGCCGCAGTGATCGGACTGTTCGCCACAGTCACACATCGTATGAGCAACACTGTCGACTACCAGCAGCAGCTCATTGACAGCGTACGTACTCGGTCGGTGCGTAGATCTCAAGCGCAAACTCAGTCGGAACGAGCGACCGCAGCTCGTCTGTGAGGCGCTCGCGAAAGTTGCGGAACTTGGTGCTGCCGCCTACGAGCAGCACGTTTGCATAGAGCGACGCGTGGAGCTCGCTCGGACACGCTGCGACAGCCTGGACGATCGCCTCTGCGACGCCAGCTTGCGCTAGCCCAATGTCTGACGGGTGGAAGAGCACCTCGGGTACCGCAATGAGCTCTGTGCTGAGCTCGAGCGCTTGGAGGTCGTCGCCGTTGTCGTTCGCTGTCGGGCAGTTCTCGCCGTGCGCTGGCGACCGCACGCGACCCGTGAACGAGTGGACGTAGTCTGGGAGCACCCAGTGCGTGCGCGTGCGTCGCGGGAGCGCATGGAGCGCACGCATCTCAGTCTCAAAGTCGCGCGCGACGTAGCACTGCGCCTCTTTGAGCGCGTTCATGACGCGCGTGTCGTCCATGACGTTCCACTGCCGGAACGACACGATCTCTTTGAGGTAGTTCGTCAAGAGCTTCCCGCCGACGTTCACGCGCTTGACGCCGCGCGCCACGACACGACCGTCGACCACAGGCACGACGTGCGTGAACGAGAAGCCTGCGTCAACAACGAGCTGGCACGTTGACGTCTTGAACGCCAGCACATCGACGGCGGCTGACGCTTTTGCTGCTCGTCGCCGCTTCTTCATTGGCGACGCCACTGGCGTGACAGTCTCGGTCGCGCTGCCGAGTGCGCGACACTGCGCTGTGTACGAGAGCACGCACATCTCGGCAGCGCGTACGCGCGCAAACGCCTGGAAGCCCATGTCCTCAAACACGACTTGGTCCATCGTGTCGGTGAGCACAGTTGGCGCAAACAGCGGCGCTGTAGCCACGAGTGCGTGCTCATGCGGATCAACACCGAGCGCCTATAGCCATACGAGTCGCACGTGGTAGTACAAGAGCGTACGTTAGTCGAATGAACGTATGCTCGTTCGAGTGGAGAGCGAACGACGCACATTGGGCGAGAACAAGTGCGTCCAGATGTCGGTCTCGATGTTCCAGTTCACGCAGTAGCCGCTGCAGCATGTGCCACACACAGACGCTGTGAGATCAATAGCTCGCAGTAGAGAGACGATGATACCATACAGATAGACAGACAGACAGACCGTTCCACAGGTCGCACGTAGCGCAGCTTGGCGCCGTGGAGCTCCTTGTCGAGCAGCTCTTGACCCATGAGCATGGCCGCCGATGACGACGATGACGACGCAAGCGTCGCGACATGGTTTGCGAGTACGAATGGCGCGCTGTCGTTGCTGCTTGCAGTCGCGCTCGCGTCGCTGTACGGCGCGACGACTGACGCTTTGAGCGTCGCGCCGCCAGCGTCGAGCGCCACGACGTTCGAGCGCATGCTCATATTGCGCGCTTTGGTTTGGTCGAATCCTGTGATTGTGGTGTGGGTCACGTAAAATTCATAGACTTGGTCAAGCCTCCAAGTCAAAGACACTTGAGGACCTAGACAGCCAAGACCTCTCTCAGCTCGCTCTCGATGCGATCGCGGCTCGTGCAGCAAGCGACTGTGTAGTGCCCTATCGATGCAATCGTGTCGGTCAGCTAGTGGATGGATGCACGCGCGCGCACGAGTCGGTTCGAGAATGCAGATCGTTCGAGTCGAGACATCCTCACAGCCTCAGTCGTGCACTGCGAGCATCCGAGGTGGCGATGCTGGGCGATTCGCTGTCGGTGACGTCACGCGCTGCGCCGGTGCTTCGCCTGGCATCGGTGCGTTCCTTCGTGAAGAGATAGCAGAAAGAAAGCCACCGAGTCATGCATTCCGTCAGCGACATCACTGCACGCTCACTGACCCAGCAAGACCTCATGCACGACGTACTTGATCGACGGTGTGATCGGTCGCTCGCGCGCCTTGTCGCCAGGGATGTGGTCGTACACGTCGATGATGCGGATCGCCGAGTCGGCGCCTGCGACGACCATCTTGTCGCCTTGCGGCGCAAAGTCGAGCGAGAAGACGCCGCGACTGAGCCCTGCGATCGTCCCAACGAGCTGCAGCATACACCATTGTGCATGTGTCAGTGCTCGCGCTTGCTTGGACCTGCAGAGTCTAGAGAACCAACGGACCTTATTGCCGGCGTCGTGGTTGAACACCTTGGCTTCGTTCGAGCCGCTGCCGCCAGCAGCGATGAGCTGGCCGTTCGAGCCTTTCGAGAACTGCGCAGCGTACAGGAAACACGGCTCCGTGCGCACGGAGCTCTGGTTCCACGGCACGACTGAGAGGCGCTTGCCAGAGCCGTAGTCCCAGAGCTCGAGCGGACTCTCGGGACGCCACGAGCCCGTGAGGATCTCGCCGCGCGTGTTCATGTCGATCGCGTCGCCTGCGAGGTGCGGACCGTAGATCCCACGCACAGAGTGGCCGACGCGGAGGTCCCAGATCTGGAGCGTGTTGTCCCAGCCGCCCGAGACGATCGTGTTGTCATCTTCAGGCACAAACTTGACCGAGAACACGCGGTTCGAGTGCCCGGCCGTGAGCGTCCCAAGCCTGTTCGGTTGCGCACACAGAACAGCGCAGCGGTCTTAGACACACTGGCGAGTCCTCTCGTAGTGTCGGTTGTGCATGCGTACCCGCCAGTCATGCACGCGACCTCAGTCTTGGTCGCTTCGTCATACACGCGGATCTACGACGAACAAGAGGCAGTCAGCGACTGCAGCACCGCTTGGGCGAGCAGAGTGATGGAACGCACTGCGTGGTCTTTGCCAGCAGTGGCAAACAGCGCGCCATCGGGGCGATAGTCGAGCGCGTAGAGCTGGTTCTGGTCGTTTGTGATCGCGTGGAGGCACTTGCCGGATGTGATGTGCCAGTGCTCGACCGAGCCGTTCGAGTCTACCGATCACAATCAGCAGCAAGAGGACGTGAGCAAACGGTGTTGGCTCGTGGCGACACCAGTCGTGCGATTGCCGAATGCCGCAGGACGTACTGACAGCGAGCAGGACGTTCTTGGTCTTGGACGCGCTCGTGAGCGGTCGGAAGCGGATCGCAGTGCACGGCATGCCAAAGCCGAACGTGCTCTGCGGCTGCATGAGCGTGTACGAGAGCTTGCCGTCGTGCACGTTGAAGACGCGGATTGCGCCGTCGCCACAGCCTGCTGCGAGGAGCTTCCCATCTGGCGAGAAGCGCGTGCAAAACACTTCGGACGGACAGTCACTGGACGTCGCGCCGCAACAAGCAAGCGCTCGTGAGTCTTCGCCAGGCAAGGAGCGAGCGAGCGCGACGACATCGCAAGGCAGTTCTACCTGATCGTCACGCTTGGCGCGAGGCGCTTGATCCGTTCTGCGGTGTCACCCGCAGAGATTCAACCAAAGCGCGTTACGAGACCTTCAACATCAGCACATGCGCGTGCTCACGTAAGGAATGCGAGAGAGCAATCGCCTACCGTCCATCGCGCGTGCGGGTCTCTTGGATGCGTGGCTCTCTCTCTCTCTCTTGCTTCGTGCGAGTGCTTATGTGCAAGAGCGTGAAGAGCCGCACCATGAGTCGGATGTTATTGTTATTGTACACACACATATATATTGCCATATTATTGGCGTCGTTTCGGTCAAGATCGAGATACAGAGGACGACAAGAGCAGAGAGAGAGAGAGAGAGCGATGCTCCACAGCCTCATCTGCTGCAACGACGACAGCTACGTACTGCTCGCGCGGTACTTCCAGACCGCGACGCCACTCGATGCACGCGCGGCGTTCGAGTCGCAGCTCGCGCGCGCGTGCTCGCAAGTGCCGCAGCTCAGTGAGCGCCTCAAGAAAGAACCGGGCGACCAGCTCGTGGTCTGCGACGGCAAGTTCGTCGTGATTCGGCAAGTGGGCGAGCTGCGCTGGTACCTCACTGGCTCCGGCGAGTACGACGAACTCATCTGTACGTGCGGGGATGTGGCTCTCGTTGGTGCGACCGCAAAGAGGCGAGAATGACTGACTGACAGACTGACTGATTGGTACGCTGTGTTGCGTGGGCTGCAGTGTCCGAGGTACTGAGCGTCTGGATCGCGGTGCTCACGCTCCAGCTCGAGAAGAAGCTCACGGAGGCGAGTCTGCTCGCGAACTACGCCAAAGTCGTCGTGGCGCTCGACGAGTTCGTGCAGAATGGGCACGTCGAGAGCTTAGACGAGAGCAGCATCGAGCAGATGGCCAAGCTGCGGCCGTACCCGACCAAGTGAGAGAGGCCATGAGCGACCGACAAGGCGGCAACAGCAACGACAGCAGCGCTTGGCTGTCATCACAGCCATGCAATAGGAGACAGCAAGTGGGTACAAGACAAGCGTGTGATAGTTCAATCGTTACGAAGCAACTGAGCTAGACTGGACTACAGCAGAGTGAGCGCGGACTCATGCGAGTGGAGTGTACGTGCGGCGACGGCGCTGCTGATAGTGGATCTTGAGTATGAGTGCGACGACTGCGGCAAGTGCGAGCACGAGGATCCCGACGACTGGCGCGACGCTCTCAGTGCCATCGCTGTCGACAAAGAACAGCACGGGCGGGACAGACCGAGACGTGCTGTCGCCTTTGCGAGTCGCAGAGAGGCTGACAACTGGGTCGTCCGCGAGAGGCTGCGCACGGAGTGTGAGCGTAAGTCGCACAGGCGTGCGCTGCGGGAGCTCGTTATGATGTTCCTGCTGCACTATTGAGCCCTTTGTGCCGTATGCTGCTGGTTCAAAGCGCGAGAGCTCCCCTGTGCTCACTACAGTCTTCGGTCGCGCGCCGACAAACTGGACAGCGCCAGACGCACTTGCCGATACTCGGAGCGCCTCTGTTGTCTGCACCACAGCGCTGCCAGAGCCGATGACAGACACGTCGGTGTCTCGACAGGCAATCGCACCGGTAGTGACTGCGCCTGATCCTGCGACGCGCACGCTCTGCTTTGTGCACGTCCCAGTGCTGTTTGTGATCGCGACGCTGCCTGAACCGACGACGTCGCTCGTCAGATCGTCGACTCGGACATCATCAGCTTGAACGAACACGCCGCCTGATCCCGAGACGCTCGCTTTGAGCTCCTTGGCACGCACATCGTGTGCTTTGACAACGATGTCGCCACTGCCTTGAACTACGAGCTCGACACTATCGCCCACGAGCATGGACGGCGCGCTGAAGCGCACGCCGCTTGAGCCAGAGACCGCAATCTGGAGCAAGTCGACTACGACAGGCTCCTGTGTTGCGATGAAGAGGCTGCTATCGCCAGTCGCGCGAAGCGTGATCGATGCAGCTGTGTCGTTGGTCGCCAGCACGCTATCGCTGACCACGACGCTGCTGCTTCCAGCAGTCGTGAGTTCATGGAGCGCGCGCTTGTCTGCGACGTAGACCTGCGTGAGTGCGTGGCCTCGAACGGCAGTGTCGGTGTTCTTGAGATGCACCTTGACGCTGTCATCGCTGCTTCCGTGGCTGTGTGGGCTCAACGAGTGTGGAACGACCTCAAAGACGTCGAGGTGCTCCTTCGAGTCGCCACGCACGACGATCTTTGCAACGACACTCACAGCAGTCGTTGGTTGTGACGATGGCACTTTGAGCGTTGGGTCAAACTCGACAAAGACGTTGCCTGGAAGCTGCACGAACAAGCTCCGGAGCGACTCGACGCTTGATACGACCCACGTCTTCTCTAGGCGCTGGCGTGTGTCGTTCGCGGTCGACAATGACGCGACGATGTTTGAGTCGTGGATCGAGAGTGCTTGTGTGGCAGCGAGCAGCGTCGCAGTGAGAGCGAGTGCAACGCTTCGCATGATGGTCTGGCGAAGCGATTGATAAGAGGCAAGCGTGTCGAGTGGGCTATGCTGCTCAAAGTAGATAGAGGAATGACACGAATAAGGAGTCCATGCGCGAGCACGCGAGGTAGAGAGCAATGCGATCAGAGCCGTCTTGGTCCTCCGTGTTGACCACGACTGATGGCTCGACACGCACTCGACAGTCACGTTGCATGTCGAGTCGAGAGTTTCTCGTGTGCTCCTGGGTGCTTCTGAACGCAGAGGGGAAGCAAGAGCACGAGCGAGAGCACTGTGCTGTTGAGACCAGAGAATCGAGACACCACGGCGTTTGCTGATCAAAAGAGTGTCCATTTTTACTAGAAACAAAGAATTATTAAGTGGACAATTTTTGTGTCGAAATGTGAACCCATCGTCCAATGTCATGTAGCCATTTCATAGCACGAAATCAACTCCACTCGAACAAGCGCATTGGCGAGCTCGTAGGTCGTGTGTGCAGTCAATGGCAACAGAGACACCATGCACGAGCAAGACTAACTGCACACAGTACAAACAAGAATCATACAAAGTTCGTTCTTGTGATTGAACTGAATGCAATTCACGCTTCAGAAGGATCTCTGGTGGTCGAACTGTTGTCGAACAGTTGTCGTATGAAATGAGCACCGTAACTCGTGCTCGACCTTGATAATGAACCGCGTCGTCAGCTCTGCGCGCTAGCTATCGAGCACACTGCTGGATAGACTTAGTAGAACGTCGACATCTTTGAGAACCACGTGGCAGCGTCCCGATGACCGTCCATTGACAAGCAGCGAATCTCGCTGTTGATGTTGGTGCGCGACCATGAGCCGCGGCGACCTGACGTGCGAAGACTGTCCACCTGGTAGCAGCCACAGTAATTGAAGTTGCCGCCCGGTTGGCGGAAGTACCAATTCGAGCGATCGCCGACGTCTTGGAAGCACACATCGGTGATGCTCGACCAGTCACGCGGTGTGTCGCACTTGTTGCAGCTCAGTGCGGCTTGCTCGACTTGGACATTTGCGTTGCGCGTGGTCGTCGGTTCCGCGAGCGTGGTGACGAGAAGGGTCGTGATAGCCGGCGTCGTGGTCACTCGCGAAGTAGAGATCATCGTCGTGGAGAAGTTGGAGAAGTGAGTGCGCGGTGGAAGGCTCGAATTGTGCGCTGGATTGGCACTTGAGAGCTGGGATGCGAGTTGAATAGTGAGAAGCAGGAGAGGCGAGAGGTTGAGGGCAAGGAGTCGCTTGCCTCCGTGCCGGCTGGTTGACTGGCTGGATTCGTATCAAAGTCTGTACGTTGTGTCTACCAGACCAACCAAGACACTAGAGCAGATCTTGTACGTGAGAGGCGTGTCGTACTATGTCAAGTGAATGAGTGAGTGAGTTGAGATCTCAGTATTTGTCTCTCAATGGAAGAATTTAGACAACGTTCGGACATTCATATATGTACGCATGTGCCGATCTGGCCAATCGAGTGTGTTCAATTCAAATATATTTACCTATCGCTGTTGATTCGGACAAATCGGACATTTCACGTCCGAATCAAAAATATATATGTTAAATTTTCATACTCAGTTCAAGTCTTGAAAATTATATTTGCATTGCAGTAATATTCGGACAGTTCGGACGTCGATACCTGGTGCTGTTGATCGACAGTCACATCACAACCAGCACCACACACAGAAATACGACGCATCCAGCGCTCAGCTTCGCCACTGCACATGTCGGTCACCTCCCCCTCGCCACAGTCTCCCAACGTACGCGCTCGAATGCTCTAGGCGCGCTTGACGCGTTTCTCGCGCAGCGACGCGTGAGCAGAGAGCAGGTGGAGCGAGCTGTCGCACAGGACAGCACAGGCAATGCGCTTGTCGTGCTTCTTGCCAAGTTTGCGTTGCATCTCGCTCTCGATGATGGCCGCGGAGGACACCGCTTTCGCACGAACATGGTACTGTCATACTTTGGCCAAGTGAAGAACTACCTCCTCGATCGCCATGAAGCGCTGCGCGCGTGCACAGAGCGCAAGCTCAAAAAATCATGCAATCTCTCGAGCGACATCGCAACAAGCGAGACGACTCGTTCGTAAAACAAGCTCCGCCTTGCACGAAGTCCGATTTGAACGCACTCGCGACAGAGCTGTACCAGTTCGCAACGTCTCCGCGAGACTATCAAGACGCTGCACTCCTCAACGTGCTGTGGTTTCTCTTTGGCCGGAGCTCCGACGCAGCGCATCTTTTGAAAGCGCAAGTCTCGATATACCCAGGTCAGTATTCGTTCATGCATTTTTTCGCTTGGATCTAGACTGACGTGAAAATGCCGTGGCAGGTGGCGCTCTCTTTCTGCGAATGAAGCGAGTGAAGACCGGCAGCGTGCAGGGCGTAGCACTGTACAAGGATTTGTCGAGCTTTGCGGTGTGCCCTATCCATTCAATTGCTGTTGCCCTCGCTGTTCAGTCCGCACCATCAGCAAGCCTGCTCGGTGACGCGCCGTGGCTTGATGCCGCTGGCAGCGCGCTCGGTGAAGGCGGAATCAAAGACCTCGTTGACGACGACGAGGACCTACTTGGTGCCATGACGTCGCGGCGCGAGGAAGCAACAGAGCACCAGCGCACGAGAGCCCAGAGCCCCGCAATCAGCATCCACACCTACGTGAACCGTTTGCTCGTGTCGCTCACGCAGCAGATGTCGCGAGACGCCTCATCACTCACGCAAGGCCTCACCTCGCACTCGTTCAGACGTGGGGCGGCCCAGATTGCCAACGCGGACAGCAACTTGTCGACGCAGTGGATCTTGGACCGCGGCGGATGGAGCTTGACTTCGCTGAGCAAGGGCTTCGCGTACATCGTCAACACAACACAAGAAGACCAGAAGGTGGCTCGGTCGCTCAGTGGCTGGGCAAAAGAGAGAAACCCAGCACTTCCGACTCTCGCAGCGTTTGACGACATCTTACGAAAGAGAGTGCGCACCGTGTTCTGGTCAGTCTTCTTGTCAGCGCACGGCTACAGCGCCAGCACTAGTCTTCGAGACGACGTTCTTGAATTCTTTTCGGTCACTGCTCTTCTCCATCTTCCAGAAATGCGCGCCTTCAACCCTTCCTCGCTGTACGTCCAGCGTGTGCACGGCATTGCGAAAGAGCACTCCGTCAGCACTCACGAGCTCGACGCATGGTCCTTGGTCTTGCGCGAGACCATGCATCGCTACGTACACGCACGGTGCCGCCTTCCAGCACGTCCGCCACTACTGCATGCGCAGCTCCAAGCGCGAGCGACAGCACGTCGGAGCTCATCCAGACGCTGGTGAAACAGAACGCGGAGTTGGTTGAGAAGGCAACGGCGTTGGTATATCGCGTGACTGCGATCGAGAGTGAGCTGCACATAGCTCGGCAACAGAACGCACCATCCTTCCGCCCATCGCGGCGGTCCGAGTGGCCTCAAGCGCCGATGTCTACCAGCGCACCCGCTCCTGTTGCTGCTCCAAGGAAGAAAAAGCGCAAGGAAGCACGAATGAGTCTAGTGTCAGTCTGGTGCGCCTGGCACGTCGACAAGACTTGGCTCAAGACATACAACCGACAGAGGCTACACGAAGCACGGCTCACCGTCGCTGTCCTGAAGCTCTTCGCCTCGCAGCTCAGCTTGGTCTAAGGCGGTCGTGTCGACAAGGCAGCGGTTCTTCAGTCCGGTACGGAGCTTGAGAGGTCTGCGCTTGGGTTTCTCCGCTCCAATGGGCACTCCTGTAGAGCATACAGGACGACAGTGACTGCCGTCAAGCAACTACACAAGAGCGGAGCTCTTGACATCCTGATCGAGCAGCACGACATTCGCGTGCGATCGGGTTTGATCAGCGACCCAACGCCAGAGTCAAAGACGTACCGCTTCACGCTCAGTCGCCAGTGGTTCAGAAGCCATACAACACCTGTGCACGCGCGCACACACATCACACACACACCACGCACACAGTCAAGTCATTGTGCAGCGCGCACGTACGAGTCGCGAGTGCCGGGGTGCGCCACTTCCCGCTCGCGCTCGCGTGCGCGCTGATGCTGTGCGGATCTCGTCGTTGTTGTTTGTGTGTGAACGGTTCTTGCTTTTGTTGGTGTTTTAAATATGGCGGACCACACAACAATGTCCGAACCGTCCGAACCGTCCAAACCGATTCTTGCGTCCGAACGCGCGTGGAATGGATTTGAAAACTTGGAGCTGAGATAGTAAATTACAAGAATATACTCCGCTCATGAGCTACAGTGCGCGCCAAAAACTTAAGGACACCCCAGAAAAACACAAAAATCAAATTTTCAAGTGCAAAACAGCGTTTGCGAGCGAGCTGTTTTGCATGCTTATAGAGCCAATTGCGCACGTTCTTGTGGTGAAATTTGGGTTCAGATTGACCAAGTGTAGCCACAGGACGGCCACAAGAAGTTTTGATACTTAATTGATACCACGACAAAAGTACGTGGACAGAGGCAAAGCGAGCTGTTTGAGGGGCATTCAGCGTGCACAGAGGCTGTGATTGAGCGACATTATCGTCTACAATGGGCTAGTACGTGGTCTTTCTACCCTTACCACGCACCACGGCAAGACAGCGGTCAGTCATCGACTCACAGAGCTTGGTCAGGAGAGCGACCGGAACCTCATCCCATGCGGCCAGCACAGCGGTCTTGAGCTCGTCTACAGACTCGTACTGCCGTCCGTTCTTGTACACAGACCTAGCCATGACTCCCCACACGTTTTCGATCGGGTTAAGGTCGGGCGAGAGAGCCGGCCAGTCAGTCGTCGTCACGTTGCTCTCAGACAGAAACGCTGTGGTTGAGCGAGCGCGACGGATGCTGGCGTTGTCGTGCTGAAAGACCTAGCTGCCGCCATGCATGGCGCTCACGAACTCCATCAAGTGCGTCGACAGCGTGTGCTGGTATGCGGCTGCGTCTTGATTGCCGCTCAACACAGCAAGCCTGGTCTTCCCAAGTGCCGAAATGCCGCCTCAGACCATCACCGACCCGCCACCGGAGTGACGGCTCCACACGACCTTCTTCTCGGTGCGTAGGTCGTGCCAGTAGTACTTGCACCCTTCTGGACCGTCGAGGTTGAACTTCTTCTCGTCTGAGAAGACGTATCGGGACCAGTCGACACGCTCGCGCTGCTTGCACTCGACCCACTCCACTCGTTGTTTCATGTGCCGCTCCGTCAAGCGAGGCGTCTTGTACGCCTTGACGTAAGCGATATGCTCGCAACGCTGGAGCTCGCGCTGAACCGTGCGCGTGCTGGCATCGATGGAGAGCTCCTTCCGAAGCTCGCTCGCCGAGAACTGCCCAGTAGTAACGTAGCGCTTCAACCTGGTCACGTCATGGGTCTTGAGCTTGCCCTGCCTTCCGCTGCTTTTCTTCGTCCCTACGTCTCTGGTCTCTTCCGAAACGCTTGCACGACGCTCTTGGACCTCCCCACGGCTTTTGCGATCGCTCGTATCGACATCTTCACGCTCGCATAAGCCAACACTTGACCGCGTTGGAGCTCGGTCAGCCCTGGTGCTCGTTGCATCGCTGTGACATCCCCACAGCAAAAGAGGCAATGGCAAACACAACACAGGTCATACAAGAACAACGCACATCAATAGACATCGTTTGCGCACGCTGAACGCCCCTCAAACAGCTCGCTTTGCCTCTGTCCACGTACTTTTGTCGTGGTGTCAATTAAGTATCAAAACTTCTTGTGGCCGTCCTGTGGCTACACTTGGTCAATCTGAACCCAAATTTCACCACAAGAACGTGCGCAATTGGCTCTATAAGCATGCAAAACAGCTCGCTCGCAAACGCTGTTTTGCACTTGAAAATTTGATTTTTGTGTTTTTCTGGGGTGTCCTTAAGTTTTTGGCGCGCACTGTAAGGTACCAACAACACCTTTTTCCCACTCGAATCTCGAATTCGAGCCCGACTCTTTGATCTCGATCGCCATCATGGCAAGCATGACGACGACAACACAGGCGCGCGATCTGCTGCCGCTGTGGCTCGTGCACCACGACTGCGGGGCGTCTGTTGTATGTGACAGCAGCTGTGGGAACAGTGGCAACGCAAGCGGCAACAACCAACTTTATGATGCTACGACGACAACAACAACATCGATTGTGCCATCTTCTACGCCAGCACCGCACTCGCTCACACCGCCGAGCCACATCACACTCGTGCCATGGGACGATGGCTTCACGCCGTCTGGTTGCGGTGGCAAGCCTGGCAAGATCGTGCGCGACCAAGCGCGGTCGTCTCCTGGCGCACTGCGCGTGTTCGACGGTGCCGTGAGTCGCGACACAGCCGATCAGCTGTACGCGAGTGCAGTGCGCGCCAAGGTCTGGGGCGTGTACGTCCCGACATCCGAGCTCGACTTAAGTGCCATTGGTGGCAGCGCAAGTCCTCAAGCGAATCGGTCAACTGCCAGCAACGCAAGCAACAACAGCAACACCATCGAGACGGAAGCAGACCGACAAGCACTCGCTCGACGCGCAGTGCAGGAGCTGCTCGTGGACCAAGCGTCGTCGCCTCAGCCATCGTCAGCATGTGTGCACGACAATGGCGCGGACGGCCATAGCAGCACGCGCGCAGTCATCTCGGCGCAGGACTGGGCCAACACGCACGGCGTGGCTGTGTGGGTCATTGCGTCCGACTGCGACGACGAGACCGAGTACCATCTGGACTACGCCGAGATGGTGCGGTTCGAGACGAACGTGATCGTCCCGCCGCTCTACGGCGCGACGCTGCACGTAAGTCCGCTGCGGAACCGCGACGTGCGTGTGCGCGCGAGCGGCTGCGATCGCGAGTCTGATGCTCCAGTCAGCGCTCACTCGAGCTCAGGAGCTACCACGATCACCGAGCTCGACACTCAACTGCCCGAGCTCGACGGCGGCGCGTTCTTTGTCCACTCGGACGGACTCGCACACTACGCGCAGCTCGGATACAAGACGCGGCGCTTGGAGCACAAGCGCTCGACAGACGAGCTCGAAGCCGCGAGCAGCTCGGAGCGCGGCTGGACGCACGTGCCGTACGTGTATCGCCGCGGCATCGTGTGCGACGGCGAGTTTCCGCACTTTAGTAGCCGCGTGCGGTCGCTTCCAGACGTTTCGACAATGGCAATGGCACAGACACAGTTGGCCGCATCAGCGGCAGGAAGCAATGGATGTGCAATGCCAAGCCCAGGCGCGAATCCAACTGCGAGTGGAAGCACGAGCGCGAGTCCAGACACTCGTACTTGGAGTGCCTCCCAGCAGTCGCTGCCAGTCAAGCGCGTCGTCGTGGGCTTCAACCTGTTTCCGCACGAGATCGGCGCGTTCGTGCACAAGTTCCCGGAGCACAGCGCCGCGTTCAATCGCCACGTGAAGCTCGCGCAAGCCGCGGCCAGGCAAATCGCTGCTGCGGCGAGTGCGAGTGCGAGTGCAGCTCGTGCCACCAATATTGGTATCGTCAGCACAGCCAATGGTATCAACGACAACACCAGTGATACCAGTCGTGCGTGCGAACGTACTGAGGACCACGCCTCGTTCAAGAGCAAGACGACAAAGATGACAGCGTCGATGCCACCGCAGACACAATCACAGACGTGGAGCCTCGCGAGCGTGCGCGCGAACCCAAAGCAGGCGGCGTTCCTCACGTTCCTCGCAAGGAAGATGAAGGAAAAGGGTCTCGACGTCTCGTCACTGCGTAGTGCGAGTCCAGCAGCAACGACAGCAGCCACTGCGACTACGGGTGGTCCAAGTGCCACGACGGGAGCTGCAACGACGACGACATCGCCGTCGTGAGTATCACAGATGCCCATCATCACAGCGACGTTTAGCTCCAAGGCATCAGCTATGAGACGGCGCATGCGCTCACAAGCGTAGACAACACGGACAAACAGTGCAGCTCTCACGTAGAACTCAACTCGTTACCAAGTGCTCTCTCGTCGCTCGTTTGATCATCCAACAGGTACGCTTCAGTGCGCTCAGCCGTCCTAGACGAGCGGTTGGTACTGCTTGCGCACACGACGCTGCTTGTACTTGAGCGCTGCGGCGCCGACGACGCTCAAGGCGACGCCAACGACGCCAACGACCATTGCTGCACTCGGTCCGTTTGCTGCGCGCGACCGAGGCGACGCCGCTGCCAACTGCATCGCTGACGTACTCGCACGGTCGTCACCAGTGAGCTCAATGTCGACGTTCGACGACCCGTCGTTGATCACGATGCGAAAGTGGTGGCGCTCGCTACTCGCGTCCGAGCTGTCATCGCTGCTACTGTCATCGTCGTCGTCGTCGTTGTCAAAGATGCCCCACCAGTGGAACCCGTGGTGGTGGTGGCGCTTTGTGCTGTGGATGTACGTCGGCGAGTGCGCTGGGACACGGTGCGTCTTGTAGCAGTGGACGTGCTTCGTCGCCTTCACTGGCGTCACGCGCTGGTCCAAGTGCTTCCGGAAGAGCGATCCCTTGATCACCACTTGTGCTGGCGCTGGCTCGACGTACCGGACGTCGCCAGATGCCACGAGCGTGACTGTGAGCGTCTCTCTCGCTTGCACAACGACGTCGCCCGAGCCAAAGATGCTCACGTCTGCGTTCGTGCAAGCGATCGCACCCATTCGGACGTCGCCCGAGCCTGCGACGGTGACAGTCTGGTTCCCACACGTGCCGTTCGACGCAACGGTGACCGACCCAGAGCCTCCGAGGAACGTCTCGAGCGTCGCGGTCGTCACCACTGGCGCTTGGACAAACAGGTCGGCCGAGCCAACGAGCGTCGTTTGCACGTGCTGCGCTACCACACGATCAGCCACGAGCGCAATCGTCCCGCTCGCGATGCCGTTGAGCGCGATCGTCTGACTGACGCTCACTGCCGCAAACTCGAGTTGAACGTCGCCGCTTCCAGCAGTCTGGACCTCGAGCGTTCGGACAGCGAGCGTCTCGTTCGTCTTGACAAAGAGGTCGCCCGATCCGATCGACGCGATCGTGACGTTCGCGTCGCTGCCCTGCGTGACGAGCACGCCGCTACCGATGGCAACATCTCCCGACGAGATCGCCGAGACCCGCGCGAGTGCGTTCTTCTGGACGACAAAGAGCTGCGTGAGGACGTAGCCGCCGCTGTGGCGCGAGCCAGCGCTGAGTGCGAGCTCGAGCGCACTCGCGTCGCCATCGCTCGCAGTCGCAATGACGTTGTACGCGTCGAGCAGCGCTGCATTGTCGCCGCTCACGACGACTGCAGCGACTGCTTGGAGCTGCACAGGACCAGGCACTGGCACGACCGGCTGTGAGTCGTTTGCATCGTGACGCGATCCGTCAGTTGTGTAGAAGCGCTCGACTGGCGGACTTGGAGACTCCTTGGTAGTTGACGAGCGCGACGGTGTAGCGACCAGAGGCGCAGGCTCAGTCTTGAGGTCCGGGTCAAAGTCCACAAACACGTCCGCGACGCCTTGGAGCGTCAGGCTCTCGAGCGCGCTCGTGCTGTAGATCGTCCACGTGCGCGCGAGCGGCTGGTGCTCACCGAGGATCGCAGCTGGCTCCGACGCGTTCTGGGACGTCACGACAAACGCAGCGCTGCCGTGCGTTGCGAGCGCGAGGCCCGCGAGCACCGGCGCGAGCGTCAAGAGCTTCATGATGTGCGTACTGGTGTGTGCGCGAGTGAGCGAATCGCAGAGTGAGCGCCACTGATCAAACGGGAGGCATGTGGTGACGTACTGTCATTCTGCTCGGAATGATAGTGAAGTTCGTATGAGATCGCAATCATTCCTGAATCAGGCAAAAACATTTGCTATATGCATATTGTAACTATGTGATACTAGAATATATTATTGACCATTATCAGATTGTGTGTTCGTACACAAAAAGGAAAGTTCTTGACGACACTCGACCCAAAGCTCTCGCTTATCCTGCTCTTGATCACGCAGACGACTCAAGCGTCGTTCTCGTCTGCGCTCGCTCACGAGAGCTTAGCCTCTCCAAAGATCCAGGCCTGACGCGCGCTCGACTCGGTGGTCTCTTCACCTCACTCGTCGATTTCCCAAGTGCTGATCAAGTGTCTCCTCAACAACCTCCATCACTACTCCACCACCCGTCCGCATGAAGTGCTTCGCTCCTGCCTCTGCGCTCGTTCTCTCGACTGCGCTGCTGCTCGCTGCAGTCGACGCGCTCTCGATCCAAGGCTCAAACATCATTGCGTCGTCCTCTTCCGATATCTCCCAGAGCTTGGAGAAGACGTGGACTGTGTCGAGTGCCGAGCACCTCCGGAGCGTGCTGGTGCAGGTCCCAGGCAATGTCTTTGTCGAGTACGACCCGTCGCTGAAAACTTCGAGCGCCGCGGATGTCGTCGCGAAGATCGTCGTGCGCGGCGACTCGAAGGAGTTTCTCGACGTCTACGACGTCGTGCCACGCAAAGTGAGCTCGCGCAGCGACACAGTCCGCGAAGACAGCGTCAAAGTGCACTTGAAGAACGTCGACGCGAAGGTTCAAGGCCACGTCTTCACGCAGATCTACGTCGCAGACAAGAGCGCGCTCCACGAGCTCTCGACTGCAGTCACGCACGACACAGTTGTCGTAAAAGACGTCTTGGCCACCAGCGATTCAGCTGCAACGATCAAGCTCTCAGCATCGGGCTCTGGCGACGTCTTCGTTGCGACACAAGAAGCGTTTGGTGTCGAAGCGCTCAAGGTCGAGACGTCAGGCTCGGGCGACGTGCTGCTCCGTGCTGCATCGCTCCATGTGGCTGACAAGATCAAGGTGTCGCTGTCTGGAAGCGGCGACATTGCGCTCCAGGTGCTCGAAGTGAAAGCCACAAAGCTCGAGTCAGACGTCGCTGGCTCCGGAGATGTCTTTGTCGAGTCTGACAGCATGCACGTCGACGACCTCACGTCAGCGATCGCAGGCTCCGGTCGCGTGACGCTCTCGAAGAACGGCACGTGCACGACGCAGAGCGCCAACATTGCTGGATCCGGCGCGATTGTGACCGGCTCGATTGTGTGCCGCGACACGGACGTGTCGATCGTCGGCTCTGGCGACGTCGTTGTGCAGACAACCGAGTCGCTCGACGTGTCAGTCATTGCCTCGGGCTCGGTCAAGTACGTCAACGCGCGTCCAAAGCGCGTGAAGGAGTCATCCGTGTTCTCGCACCGCGAGCTCGTGAAGCCCGCAAAAGCGAATGCGTTCAAGACGTACAAGACTGTGACGATCCCAGCGCGCGCGGCGATCAAACTCGACCTTGAGCTCCGCGCTCAGCCATTTGGTGACGACCCGTCGATGCACATTCGCTCAGAAGCGTCAGACGACGACGACAGCTTTGCGTCTACGCTCAGCTTTGCGGCGCTCAAGTCCAGCAGCAGCAGCAGCTCGAGCATTGTTCCGGTCATCGGCGTTGCTGGCGTCGCGCTCGCTGCAGTCGGCGCGCTCGCTCGCAAGTTTAGCCAGCGCAAGCGCGAGGAATACGCGCCTCTGGTCTAGACACGCCGTGTTCGACAGTGTCGAGATCGAGTGTAAGGCTTTGCGACGCGAGTCGCTCACGGTGGTCGCGGTCTTGACGCGATGGCTTTGCGTCACGCGCGCTTAACGCGTTCTTGTGTGATGTCACTTTGATGGCATTCAGCGCCTTGAGGAGCTCTGGTCGTGGCGTGCAGGCAGCACGTTAATGAGTGCGACGTTTGAAGATCAACTCGAAATTCAGAAATTTGGGCTTTGAGGTGCAAATGTGTGGATCCGACCGACCGCGTGAATTAGCATGACTCTGTATAGTGCCGGCAGGTCTCAGATCGCAACGAAGCCGACCAAGTTGGAATTCCACCGTTTCAGTGTCGTTTCAAGTGAGATTTTGCGACATTCGTGTCCACCACACAATTACTTCTAGCTAGAGAGTTATCGCTATATCTGTTGCCTGGATCCACAGTCGATGCTTGAGTTTGTGTGCGCCTTGAAACACATACATGTAGCTGCTATCGTGTGTGTACATGTTCCGATCCTACGGCTAACGACCTCGAACAGGACCTCGAACACGAGCATGAACGAGGTGTGGTGGTGCTGCTGCTCGCGACGACTCGCAGCACCGCAAAGACACTGCGCCACATACAAAAACACTGTTCAAAAGCCGATTTACGTTTTCAAACAGCCTCGCAACAGCATATTTTGACTTTTGAACAGTGTTTTTGTATTGGAAATAGAAAACGTCCAAGCGCCGCGGGTCTGCGTGTCGCTCACACACTCCCTCTTTTGAACGACCTCACCCCTCCAAATTCCGACCGACCGACCGCAAATTTGCTTCACGAACAGTCCGTTTGTATGCTTATTCAAGCCTAAATGCGACCGATACTCGCACCCACGGTTTGACTGCGGCGATACCGACCATCCCCTGCCTCACGCCTTTGCTGTCCTGCCTCATCCGAGGCGGCACGCTCCTCGCGGCAGGCGCGGCACTGGAGCTTTTCGCACATCACGCTCAAGGCGCAAGACTCAAGGCTCAAGGCTCAAGGCTCAAGGGCTTCATCGACCGATCTCGTCGCTATGCTGAACGACCAGCGCCGCAAGCGCACCCGCCAGGCGCTCACCGCGGTCGCGCGCGCGCCGCCGACCATGCGCCGCCCAACCACCGCGCTGCTCGCGCCACCACCTCCGCTGCAAGCGCAGACTGGTCGCTCAGCCGACTCGCGCATTCTCGCGGCGCTTCCGCGGTTCTCGGACGCGCAGCCGCCGCCGCACTACCCGCGCCAGCAGCAACCGCTCTGGACGCGGCGGAGCGCGCTCTCGACAGTCGATCTCCCGACGACGACAGCCGCTGTGGAACTCGCAGGCGACAGCGCTGCTCTCAGCGCGCTGCGACCGGCGCCTCGGACTGACCACGTCGACGTTCGCAAGCTCATTCGCCACGCCCATCGTGCGCACAAGCTCCTGCTCGATCGCCTCATAGTCGTGAACATGCGACGGAACCACCGATGCGAGCTCGCGAACGAGATCGCGCGGCTCAAGCGCGTGCTCGCGACGCTGCAGGCGCAAGTCGACACGACGACGCGCAACGTCGCAGCGATGGATCGCCTCGTGCAGCACTTGCAGCAGATCTCGAGCATCTTCCACGACGGCCCATCGGAGCAGCGCCGTCCAGCGCGCGTCGACACTGCCGACCGTGAAGCGCTGGCACTTGATGGTGATACTTTACTCACGGCCAAAAGTAGCAGTGACGATGATACCACCACCAGCTCAACGACAACCGAGTGTCAGGGCACAAATCGCATCGTCGAACCGATCGCCTCCAGTGACTCAAACAACGAACCGGAGGCGAAAGAGAACGTAGTTGCTGCGACCGACAAAGGACTCTCAAGCGACAACAGCGAGTCGACAGCCACAGACTCGAACGCGCGGTCGCAAGCAGCATCGCAAGACCGCGGTTGTGTAGATGTGACGAGTAGTAGCGCAGGTGGTGATCGAGACGCCACTCAAACCGAGTGATGGAGCTATTTAAGAGACTGTCGAGTGTGCTTGAGAGCGATGTCCAGACGACACGACGCGGCGAAGTTCGACTGCTCCGTCCTCAGAAGACGTCCTTGAGACGCCAGAGAGTAAAAGGATGTTGTTCAGGATGTTGTTCAAGACGACCACGTGATTCGAGATGGAGGGATGAGGTACTCACGACACTGATGTCGTCGTCGTTGCAGCTCCCGTCGTGGCACTTGGACCACCCGTAGTCGCAGTGGCTGCTGTCGTTGCTGCTGGACTCGCACTACGCAGTGACGAGACGTCGAGACCCTTTTCCTTCATCTTCCTTGCGAGGAACGTGAGGAACGCCGCCTGCTTTGGGTTCGCGCGCACGCTCGCGAGGCTCCACGTCTGTGATTGTGTCTGCGGTGGCATCGACGCTGTCATCTTTGTCGTCTTGCTCTTGAACGAGGCGTGGTCCTCAGTACGTTCGCACGCACGACTGGTATCACTGGTGTTGTCGTTGATACCATTGGCTGTGCTGACGATACCAATATTGGTGGCACGAGCTGCACTCGCACTCGCACTCGCCGCAGCAGCGATTTGCCTGGCCGCGGCTTGCGCGAGCTTCACGTGGCGATTGAACGCGGCGCTGTGCTCCGGGAACTTGTGCACGAACGCGCCGATCTCGTGCGGAAACAGGTTGAAGCCCACGACGACGCGCTTGGCTGGCAGCGACGGCACCCTCACAACGATCAATACAATTTTGGTGTTGGTATCAACGCTTGGCAGAATGCGAGGCGAGGCGAATCCATGCGCTTGCTATGGCGCTCGCGCCGCCGCTGCAGCAGCAGCTTGTCGTAGACGATGCGCGACCTCGAGCGACGTCGGTCGGTGCGCCGGCTCCGCTGCGAGGCACTGCTGCGCGAGCGCTCGGACGCTCTCGGGACACTCGAGACGGAACGCTGGCGTCCATCCGTGCTGCACGATCTGGTGCACGAGGACGTCTTCCGAGATCGAGACGCCGTCGCTTTGATTCTCACTGGCCGCCGCCGCCGCAGCGATGGCAATCCGGTCCTGGAACGGCAGCGCGCACGTGTCGATCTCCGAGAGCACGACGCCGAACGCGTACACGTCGCTTGCGATCGAGTAGTCGGCTGCAGCCGTGAGGATCTCGGGCGCGAGCCAGCGGCCAGTGCCAAGCACGTCGACGCTGTCTGCGAGCTGCTGCGTCTGCGCCATGCGGTCGTCTGCGTCTGGAAAGACGTACCGCGCGAGCCCAAAGTCCGTGACACTCGCGCGCAGCGTCTCGTCAAGCAGGACGTTGTGCGAGTGCAAGTACATGAGGCCTTGCCAGTCTTACTTCACCGACTTATTGCACTTTAGCTGCACCAAGAGACTGCGTCGTGACTCAACTGTGTCCGCACTTGGAAGCTGTCGAGCGATGGTGAGAGCCTGTGAAGGCAGCGAAGGCGTGTTAAATACGTGGCTAGTGGCTCTTGCTTACGGGATGATCTTGCTGAAGTCGAGTTTCTTGATCGAGACGCGCTTCACGCATCGCATGACGCTCAGCACGACGACGAACGCCAGGAACGCGAGCAAGATCACCGCAGTGCGGTCGGACTTGGTCGACTTGGCGCGCTTGCCGCGCAAGTTGATGTCGACTCCGAGTCCTGGCGTCGGCGTTGGCGACGCTGGCAGATCCGAGAGCAAGCTCGAGGACAGCACGGGGTCGTAGAAGAGCGAGTCCGTAAAGTACGGGAACTTCATCGAGACCACGACGCCGACGCTCGCGTCGTAGCTCACAGAGATGTCGATCTGTCGGTCCACGCCGTCAATGACTGCTAGGAGCGGGAACTCGGCGATCGTCGCGACCGAGCTCGAGACGTTCACGGTCGTGCGTGAGAGACCAGCGTAGAAGTCCTTCGTCTCGGTGAACGCGTTCGTGATCGCATCGCCAATGACGCTTGCGCCGGTGGCATTCGCTAGCGTGATGTTGAGCACGAGCGAGTCCGACGTGGAGGTGAACTTCCACTTGGTCAGGTTGAACGCAAACTTGAGCCCGCCGCTCGGAACGGAGATCTTCTGGTTGCCGTTCAGCGATGTCCCTGCAGTCAAGTACTGGTCCACTTGCACCGCAAACTCGGGCAGTAGCTGCGATGACGGCGGCGCGCTTGGGTCGTACGGCATCGGCGGGCGGAACTGACTCTGAGGCACGAACGCGCGGAAGCCTGTGCTCCACTTCGTCACGTTCACGCCGTCGAAAATCGTGCTCACGAGCTCAGGGTCTCGGAACTCGAACGCTGCGGCGTTGGCAAATCGACCGAGCTCCGAGTCGCCGTTGCTGCCTGTCGTGCCGAGCCCTGAGAAACCCATCTTGACCGACGACTTGCCGCACGACGTCGAGTCGAGGCAAAGACCAAACTCACCATGCGAGAGTGCAAGGAGCTGGGTCTTGACGCCTTCAAAGCCTGGAACGACGCCTGGAACGACAGGTGACCACGTCGTCGTGTTCTCTGCACCAGCGTCGCCGCTATCGAGCACGTCCGTTGAGACGACTGCACCGCAGTGGAAGCTCGAAGAGAGCGAACCCACAAGCAGCGAGACCTGCACGAGTCCTTCGTACTCACCGGTCGTGTGTGCTTTCGCGGCGACTGTCATCGGGTACGTGGATCCGTCGATCTCGGCGAGCGTGAGGAACTCGAGTCGCATCGAGTTGCCGAGGAGGATGCTCGTCGAGTCGATGTCGGTCTCGACCGTGACGTTCGAGATCAGTTTGCCGTGCTCAAACGCCGAGATGAAGAACGTGAGCGCTGGACTCATCATGTAGAACGGCGTGACCATCGACGTCGGGACGCTAATCTCGATTGCGATGCGCGCACCGCCGACTGGAACGGCAATGTCGCTGTAGTTGTTGATGCCGGTCAAGTTGACTGCAGTCGCCAAGTGCTCGACAGTCATCGCCATGTAGATCGCCTCCGATTGTTTCGCGTTGTTGTAGTGCCACTCGGTCACGCGCGTTGCTCGGCCGCTCGTTTTGGGAACCGAGAGGAACAGCGTCTTGGCCTTGTTCGAGCCGAGTAGACTCGGGTCATCGAACTGCGGCGTCACGAACACGAGCTCTTTCGCCGACGTGGTGAAGTTCGTGAGCACGTCGCCAAAGACGATGTTGTTGACTGAGTCGAGGAACGCGCCGCGTCCGAGCTTATCGAGCGCCATGCTGAACGTTCCGTCCTTGATGTTGCAGTTCGCCGCGACGCAGAACTCAAAACCACCGGGAAACGTGTTGACCGCTGTCGGAAACGTGACGTTTGCTGCAGGTGCCGGCGCGGAAGTTGTTGCTGGCGTCGGCCATGGTGACGGTGACAGCGTCGGCGCAGTCGATCCACCTGATGGCGGTGCTGGCGTCGGTGACGGTGAAGGTGGTGCTGGCGTCGGTGACGGTGAGATTGCAGGCGGCGGGAATGTGAAGGGAGATGTCGCTTCCATGAAGAAGAAGTACTTGATGAACTGTCCGGGTGGGAGGTGGAGCTCCAGCCCGTACGCGCCGCCGTTCTTGAAGATTTTCGCGAGCGCTGGTGACTTGACACCGTTTGCGTCCAGCACCACCTGAGGGAGGTCAAAGTAGACTGACGTCGAGAGCAGGTACCGGTGCATCTCCCCATACTCCAGAGCCATGGGCGTCTCAGCTGGTTGCACGTTGTCGTCAACGAGGAAGACCGAGAATGTCAGTCTGAGCGTGTGCGCAGGATCGCTGAACGCCCAGTCTTGAATCGAGAGCTCGACCCCCATTGCCTTTGTCTGACCGTAGATTATTACGCCGTAGGGACTCTCGACCACGCCCGACACGACTTGCGAGACGTTGTACGAGAGCACGGCGTCGCCTGGTGTTGCTGGAGGGCTGTACGGAGGTCCCGCACCGCCGTTCGGGATCGCTGCCACGAAGCGCTGGCCAGACACCGTGGAGTAGCTGTCGGTCGTCACGAAGTTGTCGTTGAACGTAAAGGCGCTTGATGAGCGAAAGTCGGGGACGGCGTTGGAGAACTCGCCGGTGCTGCTGTACTCGTCCAAGCTCTGCAAGTTGACGATCATGTAGTCGTTCGCGCAGTCGGTCGAGTTCGTGCACACTTTGAAGTCAGCACCGCTGGAGTAGAGCGGAGACCAGCCTCCAAACATCTCTGCGCGGACCGAAGGAGCGGCATTGAGGCTGAGCGCCACGACAGCGACGACGCGGTGCCATGCGGACGACACCATCGAGTCGACTGCGTATGCTCGATCGCGAGCGCGCTGGCCGAACTGGTTGCGTGCACTCGAACGCGATTGCGAAAGTGAGCCAAGCGCTGGCCGGAGGCGCGAGCGAGCTGGAACTAAGACGGACACCGCTCAGGCTTCAGCGTAGCCGATCTGTTGGAGCAGTATCTGTTCTATTCGTGAGACGCTAAACATGGGAAAGCTCCTGTGTGTCTCCTGCCGAACCATACAAATCACTGATGTCCAAGGCGGCTCCGAGTCCGCTCCGCTCACAACCTGTGGGCATGACACTACGAGCGATCGCTTCTAGAGCGTCTGAGGCACCTAACGAGCTGCGTCGTGCGCTCAGTCGTTCGCTGTATTGCTCGTGCAATGGCGCAATGCTCAGGTGGAGCGCATGAAAGGCAAACAACCAGACGATACCTCGTTTATATCACGCTCGAATCCAACGCTATAGAGTCCCAGTCTGATCATCACGATTGTGAACCGCCAGCTTGGACGACAATGAGCTCTGCGTCGCCGTCCGTCTCGCCGACTGCGATCGCGCCCGCGCTCTCGTCGTACTTGCTCAGTCGCTCAGTGCGCGCGGCACCAGGGAGCGTCTCGCTCTGCAGCGTCCGCGACGCAGAGCAGGGCATCTACGAGTACCTCGCAGAGAAGCACGAGCCGCCGCCACCGCCATTGCCATCGCTCGCACCAGGCAGCAGTGGCTCTGCACATGCCACCGAGACTGCGCTGTACAAGCCGTTCGCAGTACCAGTGCGCGTGAGCGGCTGGCTCTGGCGCCGTGAAGGACTCTTTCGCAAGTACAAGCGGCGCTTCGGTGTCTTTGAGGCAGCGACATCGACGCTCTCGCTCTACTCGAGCGACGACATTGGCAGCTTTGGATCGCCGTCGGCCAGTGCAGCCACTCGTATGCGCAGTGCTCATGCCGCAAAGCTCCTCAGCCGCTTCGTTGTGACGCAAGTGACGCTCACGTCGCGCGAGAGCCGCGAGTTTGCTGTGCTCGGCTACGTCCACGAGCGCGAGCTCTACAAGAAGCAGCCGCAGCAGGAGCAACACGGTCAGTATCGCCAGCGCCGCCAGACGCTACCTGGCGACGAGCAGCGCTTCTTCTCGCCCGAGCACGAGACGCTACGCGCAGTGAGCGACAAGTCACTTCACGTCTGGACCCACTGCTTCCGGAGCCACATGAAGAGCCCCGTGCGGCGGCGGCGCCTCGAGCGCTTGGCAGCAGCATTGGCGTTCCCTCACGGTCACAAGAGCGGCGGCGATGACGATGCGAGCGGTGGCGCAAACGATAGCGACGGCAGCGCGAGCAGCTCGGACGACTCGGACGCGAACCCGGACTTTCAGTTTGCCGACTCGGAGCGGCAGCAGCAGGTCGCGCAGCAGCGCCGGCTCCAGCGGCAGCAGCAGCGCCATAGCAGTGGCATGACGCGAGCTTGGCAGAGCGAACGTCAATACGTTGCCAGCAACAGACCAACGAACCGCAACAACAATGGCGATGCGCCATGGAACGCCATGACCGACGACCCGAGCGAGCGCTTTGCGTTCGACCACGAGCAGCTGCTGCGCATCACTGCGTCGTACGACGTGCTGCCATCAACGACGTTCTTTGAGAGCGAGCGCTCTGGAGACGTTGCTCCCGCTCCTGCACCAGCCGTGCGGTCGCCTCGCAAAAGCAACAGCGTAGACCAGCGCATGATCGCCTCAATGAGATTCGACCAACGCGACTTGTTGCGCGCGCTGCCGCAGAACGAGCAGGACCTCCTACTGAGCAGCTTGAGCGGCTCGATCTGGGCCGACGATGAGCTCCTATCGCTTCGCATCGACGCACAAGCGCTCCGCAAGACGCAGCAGCTCGCAGTCGGCGCGTTTGGCGAAGTCTGGCGCGCGACGTACCGCAGCGCAACGGAGCAGGTCGTCGCTGTCAAGCACTTGCGCAGCGCGAGCGACCGTCGCACGAGTCGACGAGCGATCCAGCGCTTTATGCGCGAGATCAAGATCCACTGCGCGCTCGCACACGCGCGCGTCGTCGCAGTGCTCGGCGTCGCGTGGACCATGGAGCGGGACGTGCAGCTCGTGATGGCGTTTGCGCCAGGCGGCGACCTGCGCGCGTACCTCACGCACGAGCAGCAGCAGCAGCCGTCGCAACGCGCGTTCCAGGGCCAGCGCACGTGGACTGTGCACCAGTGGCGCGTCGCTACCGACGTGATCGAAGCGCTCGTGTACTTGCACTCGCTCTCACCACCTCTGCTCCACTGCGACGTCAAGACGCACAACGTCCTGCTTGACGAGACGCTGCGCGCGAGTGTCACGGACTTTGGGCTCGCGCGGTACGTCTTTCCAGACGCAGACGACCGCATGGCGCAGACGCAGCAGCTCGCAGACAGCGTCGACGTGCTTGGCACTGGCCGCTGGCTCGCGCCCGAGATCCTCACGGCTGCAGCCGACTACTCGATCGCAAGCGACGTGTACGCGTTCGGCGTCGTGCTCTCGGAGATCGACACGTGCGCGCTGCCGTTCCAGGACCGGATTGCCATCGCTGCGGCGGCGGCGGCCAGTGAGAATCAAAGCGACGGCGTCTCGATCTCGGAAGACGTCCTCGTGCACCAGATCGTGCAGCACGGATGGACGCCAGCGTTCCGTCTCGAGTGTCCCGAGAGCGTCCGAGCGCTCGCGCAGCAGTGCCTCGCAGCGGAGCCGGCGCATCGACCGACGTCGCTCGAGGTCGCGCATCGTCTACGACAAGCTGCTGCTGCAGCGGCGGCGCGAGCGCCATAGCAAGCGCATGGATTCGCCTCGCCTCGCATTCTGCCAAGCGTTGATACCAACACCAAAATTGTATTGATCGTTGTGAGGGTGCCGTCGCTGCCAGCCAAGCGCGTCGTCGTGGGCTTCAACCTGTTTCCGCACGAGATCGGCGCGTTCGTGCACAAGTTCCCGGAGCACAGCGCCGCGTTCAATCGCCACGTGAAGCTCGCGCAAGCCGCGGCCAGGCAAATCGCTGCTGCGGCGAGTGCGAGTGCGAGTGCAGCTCGTGCCACCAATATTGGTATCGTCAGCACAGCCAATGGTATCAACGACAACACCAGTGATACCAGTCGTGCGTGCGAACGTACTGAGGACCACGCCTCGTTCAAGAGCAAGACGACAAAGATGACAGCGTCGATGCCACCGCAGACACAATCACAGACGTGGAGCCTCGCGAGCGTGCGCGCGAACCCAAAGCAGGCGGCGTTCCTCACGTTCCTCGCAAGGAAGATGAAGGAAAAGGGTCTCGACGTCTCGTCACTGCGTAGTGCGAGTCCAGCAGCAACGACAGCAGCCACTGCGACTACGGGTGGTCCAAGTGCCACGACGGGAGCTGCAACGACGACGACATTGGTGTCGTGTGTATCCCACAGGGTCTGAGAATGATATAGCTCGCATACAATTGTACCAACAAAAGTAACATTGTCTGCAATCGTTTCGATGTTTAGTTATCAACTCTTTCAAATATACTTCTGGATTTGTACAAGGTAAATTTGAATATATCTCAAACAAGACACCAGAACATGCCTCACGAACAAACGACACGACTACAGTCTTTGTCGTGTCGAGTGCCCGGGTGTTCGAGCTAGCTCGCACCCCAAGTGCTCCTGTCTCAAGCAGCTCACCATGGTGTGTGTGTGTGTTACCCTACGGCTTATCTGGCCGCTCTAGTTCTCAGCTACAGTACTCTTAGGCAAACATGAGATCACAAACCAGCACACGAGGACTGCTGCATCATCAATGATCACAAGGCGTAAGCGCTGCGACTGTGAATGTTGGATACTGGTAACGTGCTTGATTGTTGTGCTCCCAGTCTGGTGTTGTACTCGGTGAACACAGTCACCTGCTTACAAACATCTACACGACCACGACGACCACTTGTCTCTGTCGCGCACACTTGACCTCGACACGCGTGTGCCAATGCTCGCATCCAGTTTTGCTAGCACAGACCAGCGTAGACAGATGACGTTGCGCTGGTGCGATCAGTTCTCCTTGACTCACCCAGTTTTGTATTGTTTCGCGTCGTGTCTGACTGGCTGGTTGTCGTTGATAGCGACTCGACATTCATGTCTGGTTGGGACCTCGGTCAAGACTGCTGGTACTAGTACATCATAGATTCACCTGCCATCGTCTGTCCTGTACAGCTCGTTGCATTCGATGCTCGCACAGCAGCAACAGTTGCAGCACAAGACATTCAGGCTGAAGTCAGCAGTCTTCGTGCTTGCCGTCGTTGCTGCAGCTTGCTGCTTTGGACTATCAAAAGACGCAGCGTGCTTGCTTGCGACCCATTCACACACCACTTTCACCTTTGGCTCCATAAAGTGCGTCGGTTTGGCTTTGGGACTCGAGCGTGAACACACGTCTCAGCACGCTCTTACAACACACTCGAATCGATCTTCGGTCACTACTTGTGATGAAGCGCAGACAATCACTGTATTTTGGGTGGTATATTTTCCACCGCCCACCCACTTTTCGATTCAAGATCGACTCACGTACTACATGTGAGTGTTCGAGCGACAGTCGACAAAACGACAACTACATACAGCTCAAGTGGGTCATTGGAATTGTGCTCATTGACTTGACTTGAAGTGAGTAGGGTTGTCAATTTGACTGCCAACAAACAAGGCAACAAACAAGCACCAGGAGTGCTGTTGCGATTGATTGTTGCGAATTTGGTTGCTTGGACTGTGGTTGATTGATTGATCGAGTGGGGCGATTGAGCGAGCGACGTGGGTCATTGCGATCAGCAAAATCGATAGGTTGCCGCTAACAAAATGGTATGACATCTGTACTCACATGATGAAGCAGCTCGAAGGATCGGTGGCGACACTGGAAGGCTCTAGTGCTCGAGCAAACCAACTCGACGACGGCAATGACACCTTTGGCTCGCACATACCAGACCTCGTTGCTTGTGGCAGCGATTGACACTTGATGGATCGTGTGGGCAATGAATGCCCTGGTCGTCCACTACCACTACCACATCTAGCCCCTCGCCTTTCGTCTCGTCAACCATGAGATCGAAAGCACGCGCCAAATCCACACAACGTCTCGTGCCGTGTCTGCTCACTCAGCCATAAGTTGTCGACGGCGACCCTGTCTGCCGCAGCACGTGCCGGGTCTACTGCAGCCACAGCAGCGGATGCCGCCGTTCTCGTCTGTTTGTGCGCGCGCAACAGGTCCTCGGACTTGCAGCCTGGGTCTTGTTGTCATACCCTAAGACATTCTCTGGTGATGCGGTCGCTCGCTCAGTCGCTCACTCAGATACGTGTGCAATGCGTTCCGCCCGCCATCCGCCAGAACAGGAAAGACTGACAACACTCGGTCAGCGAGAGCAGAGCGTCGACACCCCGACAGTCAGGTAGGATATCAGATACTCAAACAACGAAGCAAGTATGCAAAGCTAGCCAAGGCCAGCCAAGCCTAGCCAAGCACACGCGGGAGTAAATAACCAGACAAGCACTAGACGCCACGCACGACATTCCGTGAGAGCACTCTACACCTCAGGCGTCGTTGCTAGCCTTGGTGTCATCGCCAGCGCGTTGTGTTTTGCGCTTCTCGTCGCTTGCTGCCCGCACTCGCTCGTGCTCCTGCTCGTGCTCCTTGCTCTTCACTTGCCAACTCGCGCTCCAGCCTCCAGGTCCCAGTCAAGCGCACATCACAAGCCCTCGCCACGCGCGCACTCAACGCACGCGCACGAAGCCCTCTCATCAACCATGATCTCTACTTCGCGAGCAATCACGACGCTGGCAGTCGCCGCTCTCCTTGTCGCCACGCTCTCCGACTCGACGACGGCGCGCAACGCGAGTGTCGAGGTCGAGCAAGTGACTCAAGGCTGCAACAAGTGCGACTCACCGCGCGACTGGTCCCGCATCACCGGCGTGTGCTTCCACGACGTCGGCGACCGCACGAACTGGTTCTTCCGCCAGCCAGGCGGCGACTTCAGCTACTGCGGCTGCTGCAAGGTGCACGCTGGTATCCACACACCGGGTGCGCGCGGCACGTGGCCGCGCAGCGTCCTCAACGGCGAGACGTACTGCGACTTGATGAACGGTCAGCACGACATCGCTTCGTGGTACTGGAACTCGCCGATGCACTGCTAGACAGCAAGGCATCTTGCGCAAGCACACAGTATGCAGTTTTGTCGTGAGCATCGGTGTGCGAGTGCTTGTGTGCGAGTCCCAGAAGAGAGACGCAGCGACAGCGAGAGCATGTGAGCGAGTACACACTGTCGCCTGGTGCACATGCACAGACAAGCCCACTCTGATGATCATCTCGGTCGCCTTGGTCTTGTCATGAACATCATCAACAACACGAAGCATCACCACCACTTGGCATCACCACCACTTGGGCATTCACTCGGTCGTTCGCTTCTCCGACTTTGTTGCCATCGTCTCGCTTTACTTGGACTCGTCACACACAAGCAGTCGCGCTCGCTTGCTCTCGCTGCTTAACACGACGACGACCAACGAGCTGCTGCTTTGAGTGAGTACATGGCGTTGAGACTGCAGCGCCGTTGCTGGCAGCTCGCGTTCTATCTGCTGCTCGCTCCAGTCACGAGTGCGTTGCGTTGATCGCGTGTCGGAGTGAGTGCGTCTCGCACGCAAGTGAATGCAGCGCTTGGTGCTGACGTCGAGCGCCCCGCACTTTGCTCAAAGCAGTGACTATGTCGTGTGCACATCCGCGTCAAGCACAAAGCAGCTTGCTGCGATCGCTCGTGGCGTCTCCTCGACTTGCGACTGCACCACCACCAATGGTGGTGACGACGACACACAATGACACTGAAGCGATAGACAGCGACCTCGTTGACGACGATGACGACGAGATGCTTCAGCGGACGCAGCGAGCCAATGCACATGATGTCAGTCGTGAGCAGCAACCCAAGACTGTTGATGATGAACTCGACCGCTCCTCCTTGCGTTCTTCGATGAGCGACGACAGCAGAAGCACGGACAATGTGCTCCACGACCTGGTCGTTGCCGACTACGAGCCACTTGGTGCTACTCAAGACGCCTCTGAAGTCGATTCGCTCGAGCAAGTGCACGACATCGTAGACGCAACACAGACATCTGATGTTGCTACTGCGGACGAGTGTGCGAATGAACGACTGTCGTCAGCAGCATCTTCGTGTCAGCCGCTTGCACAGTCAGCGATGGCGGACAAGCGAGCGCTCGCGCCGAGTCTCGAGTCGCTGCAGCTGACCGACCTCGACGCCTTCGACTCGCCACTCGACGCTGTCGAGATGCTAGTCAAGCCAACCGATGAAGACTCCTGTCAGCTCAAGACAGCAAGTGCCGAGACTGACGAGCACTCGATGACACCTCAATGCAGCGAAGCCACGAATGAGTCGGTCACAGCCATTCAACCTCCGCCACGAGAGGTGCACACACCAGCATCTATCGCAGTACCAGCACTGAAACGAGTCACTGCGGCGGATCTGCTCGAGAGCGTCACGAGCAACGTCCTGCTGCCTGACAGCCAGCCCATCCAGCTACTCGACGACGACGTGATGGACGACGTCCTGGAGACACTCTCGGCCGATACTTTGCGAGACCTCGTGGCGCGCGCGACTGCACTCGCTAGCAACGACAGAGACGCAACCGACGAGCGACGCACCCGCAAGACGTGGCAGTCGTCATCGACCACTCCTCGACGCATTGGACTATGGACCGACGTCGTCGCAAGTCTCCGCATCGGTCTGGGAGACGCAGGCGTGAACGGCCGCGACGAGCTCTTGGACGTGTTTGAGAGGCTCCGAGCGCTCAATGAAGCGTCGTCCAAGAACAAGACCATGTGGATGAAGTCGCTCCGAGCGCCACTGCCGATCACGCGCGACCGCGTCCTCGTCGCGAAGCGCAACGTCCAGACGCTCGGGAAGGCGCTCAACCACGTGCTGCACTCACAGGCGCTTGGCGACGACCTGCGCACTCGCCTCGAGCGCATGGGGCACAATGGCGTTGTACTCTCAATGGCGACGCTGAACGCGCTCGAAGCCTCCAAGGTGCTCTGTCCAGCGCTCGCTACCGCGTCGAGTCAGCAGATCGAGGCGCTCTACGCTGCGCTTGGACGCGCTCTGCTCACTGCGACAACCCTCAAGCTCGCGCACCTCTGGCGCGTGCTCAGTGACGCGATGCCAGCAACAGCACGAGCAGGAACAGCAGAGCGGCCAAGCGACGACACACTGGCCAACAGCGCACCAACAGCACTGGTCGACACTGTTCATGCGACGGACGCGGAGCCAACGACTCCCAAGGCTTTCAGCGCAGCTCTGCTCCACAGTGTCGAGACTCCTGCCTCGACAAGTAGCATCTGCAACGCACCGCAAGGCTTCAAGGCGTGGATCGCACAGGACGACGTCTCAGCTGGCGCTCGCGTCGCAGCAAGTGTGTACGCACTCAGCGACAACTTCAGCGCACTTCACGCGTCCACGACGCACGAGCGCACGTCGTTCAAACACGCCGAGACGTGGAGCAAAGTCAGTCGCGTGCAAGTCGACGCACTGGCGCAAGCGACGCACACAGCGCTGCGCATCTCGCGCCTCGGCTCGTTCATCACACACCTCCCGCTCGCAAGACTCGAGGTGCTGCTCAACTACGTCCAGTCGTCCGGGTTCCTGTTTGGCAGTCTCTTTGACTTTGACGCGCTCCGCGAGCCGATCATGGTCGTCGCTCGCTCTGCGCTCGCACGGACCTACCGCATCCTGTCGCTCTCGTACGTCTTCCAGCTCCCAGCCATCGACACGTCTATAGTCACTGTCGTCGCCATCTCTGTCTTTGTCATTGGCGTGTTCGCATGGATGGTCTGGGGTCTCGTGTTCCCGCTGTCAGACACCGACGACATGGAGTTCGATCGGCACCAAGGCACGACGTGGGGGATCGTCGCGCGGTCGTCCGTGCTCCGCCGCCGCCGCCGCCGGCTCTTCGGGCTCGTTCAAGCCGCGTTGTTGGTGATCTACTTCCCTGCCACTGAGTTTGCGCTCAAGACGCTCGCCAAGTTCTGGCTGACGTCCAGCAAATCGATCTTCTTCTCCTTCATGGCGCTCTTCCAAGACGTTGGCGTTGGCCTACCGATGTACTTTGTCTACGTGATCCGAGCGAACGCGCCGCGCACGGAGTACGGACTCATCTTTGACATTGACGGCGAGCCAGCGCTGCTCGGAGGCCACGCCTTCACGCGCCTCGTGTCCAAGCACCCGAGTCAAGTCTACTGTCCATTCGTGTCGCTGTACAAGAGCGTGGAGTACCGCGCGCGGTACTACAAGGTATACCAAATGGTTGCTCGCGTCGCTCTCCTGTTTCCAGTCGTCTCGACCTCCGACCTCCGCATTCGCAATCGCTGGACGTTCGGTCTCTCGACCGCATTGTTCGGACTCTTCCTCGGCTTCCGACGCGACTCGTGCGTGTTTGTGGACCCGCTGACCGACCGCGTCGAGGCGCTGAGCCAACTGGCGGCATGGAGCACGTCCCTGAGCGCGTTCGTGCTGAGCGAGCGGCCAAGTCCAGCGGCGCAGTGGCTCTTTGGACTCATCCTCATGCCACTGCACGTCAGCGTGTTTGCGACGCAGCTCTTTGGGATCTGCATGGGCTACCCGCCGCTCCTGCTCCGCGTCAAGAACCTCCTCGGCGTCTTCACATTCAGCAACACGGACCGCGACATTGACGACAGTCTCGCGAGCGCGATCGTGCCGACGTGGCGTCTTGAGAACGAGTGTCTGTACCGCATCTGGCAGCCGTTCTGGCGCAACCTGCTCTTGACCAAGTGCGAAGCGGCGATCGAGCGACTCACAGACCTCGAAGCAGCCGCGATAGAGCACGGACGCGGTGATATCCGTCGCCACTGCGACGCGATGAAAGGCAGCACTGGCGCTGCGTATCGAGCTCTCCAGTCGCTCTTTGAAGGGCGAGACGTGTTCCTGAACGCGAACGCGCTGCCCAACTTGAACCAACCGCCACGCTCGGTCTTTGGGAAGATCATGGTCCAGCCGTATCCATTCGAGTGCAAGGTTGTCAACGAAGAGGGCTGGCACGTCAAGTCTATCATGGGCGACCTCACAGTCATCGAAGAGCTCCTGCGCACGAACCTCCGGTCCGACATTCTCGAGCGCCGCAAATGGCGCCAGCAGTTCCGAGGACTCGACCTGAATGAAGTGGCGCTCGCACTTCCGCTGTCCCAGATCGAGACAATCGAAGTTGCAGACGGCGTCGTGCCAGTGAAGACCATGTGGTCTCGCATCAGCGGCAAGGAACGAATGACAGCGCGGCGCACGAAAGTGACGTTCACGTGCCACTGCATGATGCTGAACATTGACGTGTACCTGTCCGAGCCGAGACGCGAGTTCGCCGTGGCGACGCAGTATGGAGACGGCCGTGGCAATGCCGTGGCGCCGCACACAGGCGAGGTAATGCACGTGACGAACCACAAGGCAGTCAAAGAGGTTGAGCACCTCGGCTTGACTGCGGACATGAAGGTCGTTGGAACGACGTGGCGCGACGTCGTCTGCATGGACGTCGCAAACATCAACGCTCTCAACACGACCAAACTCGAGATGAACGCCATTAGCGACGCGTACCGCAAAGGCTGGATCGCCGACTGGGAGCAAGCAAACGCGATCCTGAACGACACATTCTGGTTCTACGTCTTTGCGAACCCGACGACCTCACGAGCCAAGCTCGAGACGTACTTGACAACGTACGAGACCAACAGCGTGCTGCAAACGCTGCCGACGACGCATTGCACTGAGCTCGACGTGCTCTTCTGGTGCATGCAGTTTGTCCAGTCGCACCCAGCGCGTCGCGCGTGGTACGTCTTCAGGGACGATTTCCACGCGCGCAACAGCACCATGGACGTCGTGGCGAAGCACATTGAGGATTTTGATCCGGTGCGCGCGACGTCGATCTGCTACCGCGTGATGCCACGCGCCGAGCCGCTCGTGTGGCTCCAAGAGCGACAGCTCACGCGACGATCATGCTCATTTTGGAGTCGCCTCCGTGGCGACAACCAGCTCTTCAGCAAGACGGTGCTCGACTGTCTCTACAAGAGCATGGACAAACAAGCCGTTCGGGTCGAGAAGCCGCGCACTGCTGCTACATCCGCTTGGGAACACACGCGCTCAGCGATCAAGACACCGCGGTTTTGGCGCGAGCAACGGCGTTCGAGGCACGTGCGTGTTGCTCCAAGTTGCCCCAAGTCACCTTAGTGATCGGGATGATCCATGACAATGTCGGTCGTTGACAGCTTTACCGTCGATCGAGCAACTTTAGTGTCAGAAGTCGTGGTTGTCAGTCTTGAGTGCTTGCCTTGATCGTGAGAGCAGTGTACGAACCGACCAAGATCGTTAGTGCTGTTGGTTCGCACTCGCCTGAATGCCGCGCTAGAACACTCGATGTCAACCCATGGAGTCGCTAGTGTTGTGATGTCCATGGAGCACTATCAAGGTAAGAAGTACGTTGCAAGAAGCGCGAGCTTGCGTGCTCTGACGGACTCGCGCTCAAGCATGTACATGATACTAGGTAGTCAACAACATCATCGTGCCGTGGACACAGCCGCTCGTTCTTCGTCTTTACGAACCGAGCTCGCACGTCTATGAATCCACATGGTGATCGCGCTGCTCCGCTTGGCACCGGCAAATGGTGCAAATGGTGCAAATGGTGCAAATGGTGTGAAAGCTTGTCGAACCGAGACCGACAAGCTCAATACGACCAGGTCTAGGATGCACCAGCACATTACATTGACACTGACTCAGGCACTAACGTCGTCTCATAGCGCCAACGCCACGTACTCAGTATCGTACACGACGAAGACGAAGCGGATACAGAGCCATCAACCAACCTGCGTATCAACCAACCTGCGTATCAACCAACCTGCGTGCCACTCAAGACATACACAAGACATACACAAGACCACACAAGAACTACGATGTCAGCACAACTTTTTCATACAATTTTCAAGATGTCAGCACAACCTCTGTCGAATTGAAAAAGCTTTGGTTCAGTATGTGCACAACTTTTTCATACTATTCTCAAGACATCAGCACAAGTGTTATTCTACTGTTTCAGTGAAACCTAAATCGCTCAGCGATGTCATGAATTGTCATGAATTGTCATGAATTGAATTGTCATGAATTGTTGTTTGTGTGTTTTTTGCCCTTGGTTTCTTCGATAAAGAATTTGCACATACGCAAGCTGTCGTCGCTCGGATTCGATTTTGTGTATACAATACTCAGTATGAAAAGACCAGCTCTATTGTTCCAGCACCAACAACAACAACCTTGCGCGAGTGTGAATAGGCGCGAACATGAGAGAGGAGCGTGAGGAGCGTGAGGCCGCGAGCGTCTGTGTGGACGTCGCGGCCGCGGCACATTCGCTTTCGCTGAGTCACGAGCACGCTGCGCGCGGACGTTCAACGCCGCCGCCATGCTGCAGCCGCGCGTCGTCGATGCACTGCAAGACAGCAACAGCAGCAGCGCTAGTCCAACGCGCTTGAGCGTCTTTGATCGCATGAAGCAGCAGCAGCAGCGCATACGCAGCAGCGACAACAACAACAACACAGTGAAGCGAGCTGCACGCGCTACCGCCCATGACGTGCAGTCAACCGGAGCGCTCGACGATGACACGTTGACTGCGAGCGAGAAGGACGAGAGTGAGCGCGAGAGCAGCGACGACGGCAGCGCGCGCATTCGAGCGCTCCAGCCAGAGTCCCTCGCAAACGACGACACCAGTGCTAATGGCGACGACGACAACGACGATGATGGCAATGCCGACTGCGATGATGACGAGGACGACGAGGACGAGAGCGCGCTCAAAGCGCAGTTCTACCGCCAGCAGCAGCAAGAGCAGCACGACGACGTCGAGCAGTTCCTCACGCTCGGCTTGCAGCTCGAGCTCCCGAGTCCGTCCGCTCGTCGCTCGGCTTGCGCTGACAAGTCGCTTGCTTTTGCAGCGCAACAACAACCGCAACACGCGCAAGAGAGCCAGCGCAACACTGCACCTCCATGCGCAGCTGCGCTTGTTGCTTGTGACGCAACGCGTCGACGTCGGCGCCAGAGCAACGCTGTGCTCCCAGACGGCGTGCTCCACGTCTGGGTCTACCAAGCGCGGCAGCTGTCGTTCCGGCAGCACTTTGTGAGCATGTACGACCGCCACGGCTTGCACGTGCGGTGCTACTTGTCGTGGCGCAAGCGCTGCTTGAGCAAACCGATGGAGTCGCGTCGGAACATCAGTGGCCACATGACGAGTCCTGTGTGGCGCACGAGCGACGACCACGCGCCAAACCTCATGCGCGGCCACTTTGCACTGCCGCTTGGCGACCCTGCGTCGCCCGAGTCGCTGCCAGCAAACACGGAGCTCGTGATTGAGATCGTGTGCGGGATCCTCGTGGTCTCGACTGCCAAGATCTCGCTCCTCGCGTTCTTCCAGGACCGGAGCTCCGAGAGCAGCGCCGGGAGTAGTGGCGTCGGCATCGTGAGCGGCGAGCAGCAGTGGTACCCGCTCGTTGGTCCAGACGCTGGGCTCTTGGAGCTCGGACTCGAGTTCATTCCAGCGAACGCATTCGACGACGACGACGACGACGATCGTCCAGAGGACGAGGACACTTCTGAGGTTGTCGAGAACAATGGCGCTTCTGTCGTACGTGACACTTCGCCAGATGTCATAGACGACACAAAACCCGCCAACAACGAGCAAGATGCACCAGACGACTCGGCACAGCACCGCGCGCTCGAGCAGCGCACACTGATGCGCACGACGCGGTTCGAGTGCTCCGATATGCTTCGCCCATTTGCGCTCGACGACGACGCGCTCGAGCGCTTGACTCTCGACACGACATCGCGCATGAGCAACAACGTCGTCGTGAGCAACAACGGCAAGACGACGATGTACATCCCGCCGCAGTGCCAAACACAAACTGCAAACGCGGCGTCGACGGAGGACTCTGAGTGTCCGCCACCGCCGCCACCGTCATCGTCGAGCGCGAGCGACAGGCAAATGGACGAGCAGCTCCTCGATCTATACCTCCACGGCATCTCGAGCAACGACGAGCCCGAGCAGATCCGACTCGACCGCGCTCCGAGCGCTGCGTCGCAACTCTCGCAGTTCTCATTCGGCGGCTACTCGTCTATGTACTCGCAGCGCTCCGATGCCTCGATGCTCAGTCGCAAAGCAAGCACGTGCGTGACCGACGTACTGTCGTACAACGAGCTGATTCGCGACATGGAGACGTCGCTCGATGCTGAGCGCCAGCACGCGAGCTTTGGTTGGCAAGGGCCATCGTCAGGCTCCGCTGCGGCCGGCACGATCCCAAAAGCTGACGGATCAGTTCGGTTCGCAGCGCCAACGACAGCATCGTCAGGTCTCCTACACCCATCGACAGCGGTGATGGGGACTGCACCACCACGGTCGGCGCTCAAGAAGCCGAGTGACGTGCGTCGCTGCCGCGCAAGTAGCAGCGGCAGCAGCAGCAACGCCAGCGGCTTCAACAACAACAACAACAACATGGACGATGACGATGACGACGATGACGGGCCGTCGTCTGTGCAGGAAGCCACGCCTCGCGGAGTCGTGCTCTTTGATCTGTCGTCGATCCCCGAGCGCTTGCGCGTGGGCTTTGAGCGCAGTACGTCAGAGGACAACATGACGATGTCGACAAAGATCAAAGCGCAGCGCGATGCGCAGCAAGGACGGCGGCGGTCGTTGCCAGTGAACAGTCTCACGCCACTCACGTACGCGCAGCAGCAGCAGAGCAGCTACCGCCCACAGCCGTTTGCTATCTACGAACACAGCCACGAGAAGACGGAGCGCGTCGGACCAGCGGCGCCGTCTTCATCATCTTCTTCGACAGCGACGTCTTCAGCCTTGGTCCTGCAGCGCAAGCGACGGTCGTCGCTGCAGTCGCTCACAGATCTCCAAGCACGCGAGCGGTCGTCCGGCGCGAACGCACCACAGCAACCACGCGCGGGTCCGAGTCCTGCTGCACCAGCGTCGCGTCTGCAGCAGCGCCGTGGCTCGAACACAAGCAGCCATGTCCATGTCGGCGGCGCTGTGCTCAGTGTCGGCAAGTTCATCAACGTCGGGAACGTCCCTGGCGTCGTGCGGTACGTTGGACCGACGAACTTTGCGTCTGGTGTCTGGATCGGCGTGGAGCTGTGCGAGAAGCGCGGGAAGAACAACGGCACTGTCAAAGGCATTGAGGTACGTGCGCTTGGAGCTGGAATAGTGGTGGGTATGTGTGTGTGTGGCTTGATGGATCGATGCATGGCTCGAAGACGTCGCGACTCACAGACCCGGCGACTCTGTCGTCTTGCTCTAGTACTTCAAATGCCCAAAGGACCACGGGATCTTCATTCGAGCTGATCGCCTCGACGTCGGCGCCTAGAGCGATCGCATGCAGTAGGAAGGACGTACTACCGTATCGCTTCTGTCAATCGTATACCTAGTGTCCGTTGTGTACAAGAGAGAGCAAGAGCGCTACCGAGTCGCTCTCTCACGTTGCGTCGCCTGATGTGGCGATCGTGAGGTCGACAGGTGCGTGGAGCACATTTGGGATCCGGAACGACTGGCGCAGGAGCTCGAGGTCTTTTGGGAGGTCCCGCGCTTTGATCTGCACGCGCGCGCGCCGGAGCTCAGCGTGACCGTCCTGGAGCTTCTCGGCCGCACATAGGATCTCCCAGAGCGCGACGCAGTCGTCGACGCCGACGTCGAGCGCCGAGAAGAGCAAGTTCACGTCAGTCGGTGCGAGGTTGAACGCTTCGAGTGCAATGTGGAACTGCTGGCGCGTGACCACGAGCATGCGTCGCATCGCGAGCAGCGAGCTACTTGTCGCTGATTGCGAGGCTGTTGTCGTCGTGGCGGCGTCTTGGCGAGCTGCTGCCATGTGAGCGAGTGTAGGCGGGGTCGCTGTTTTTCGCTCGGTTGCCTCGTCGCTCGCTGGCGCATCGAGTGACGCCGCGGGAGCATCTGCAGTCGATCGAATGAGCGCCATGCCGCAGCTGCGCATGTACTCGTCCATCGACATCTTCTCGTACTGCGCGTACTGGAGGCGCCGCGTGAGGTTCTTGAGCGACTCGCGCCGAAGTCGAGCAAAGATCTGAGGGATCGGGAGGTTGTGAAAGAGTCCGCGTCTAATGAAGACACATGAGAGCGATAGCCATGAGTCTGCAGCTCGTATGTACTCGCATGCGCCGTCACGGCGAACGGCGCTAGAGAGAGCACAGACGTACTTGGCGAGCATCGCGAGTGTTTGGTCCTGGTTGCACCGGCGCTTTCGTCGCTCGCGATCGAGGACACTGCTGAAGCTCGAGCCTGCGTGCGTTGGCGCCTCTAGGTCGTTGTTGTCGCTATGTAAGCTGTACAGTTCGTGCGGTGGTGCGTCAACGCAGTAGACTGTTGCGCTGCCTAGGTAGCAGACGCTCGCAGACGTTGGTCGCCGCTTTGCGCCTGCGACTTTGCTCACGCTCGGTGTCGGCTCCAGAGTGCGACCGGAGGAGTTTGTTGCCACAGACACGGACGGCGCAGATCGAAACGGAACAGCCGTGCCTGGCGCTGAGCGAGGTCGAAAGCGAAGTCGCTCGCGTGTCGACGACGGTGCATGCTCTCCATCACTACTGCCAGCCACTGTTGCGCTCCGTTCGCTCGAGGATGGCACGGCGTCGAGCCCAAGGCGGTACGCGCGGTGCTTGGACGTGTCTTCGACTGGGAGCGCGTACCGCAGCTTTGGGTCTTTGTTGCAGTCGATGCGCGCTCGAATGCGCGCGTAGGACGCTGCAGCCTTTGCGAGCAAGTTCTGCTTCTTCTGGACGCAAGCAGCATCGATCGAGAGCGGTGCCTTACGCGCACGCGGCGGCAGTGCGCTCGTCTCGCCGGTCGAGACTTTGCGCACAGAGAATGGCTGCGAGCCGACAGCAGCAGTGTTTGCCCCACCTTGTGCGCCTCGCTTCGTCTTGCCCTTCTCGCGAATCGATGCGAACGATGCGGGACACCACGGCTTCTTGTCTTCAGAGACTTCTTGGTTGCCCTGAACACTGGTCTTGCGGTCCATTGCTCCACGAGCCGCTTCTTCGTCGAATGGCTCCATCGCGGCGGCGATCGCTGCTGGGCTTGCATGAGCGAGCGGGTACGCGACTGCCACTGACTCGTTCGGGACCTGAGTGCGTTGTGGCGACTTGCTGTGCGTGTTGTGTGCGCTGAAGCCCAACTCGCGCACAGCATCAAACGGTTCAAACATGCCATTGAGAGGTCCGCGCGAGTCACCGTGCGGGTTGTTCTTGTACCCGATACGCCACTCACGCTTTGACGCGCCACTGCTGCCGCTGCTACCGGCATGACTGTGCTGCACCCGCAAGTCCTTCGGTACTGTTGTATGCAGATCCTGGAGCGACTGGATTCGATCGAGTGGCGGCCGTAGCCCTTGATCTTCGCGGTGTTTGCGGTCATTCAGCTCATCGTCGAGCTGCTCATGGTCGCGATGCGGGTCATCGATGTCGCTACCATCGTGATGATTGTGCGCGCGACTTGCTACGAGCAGCGCTACTGCGAGGTCTCTGCGCACGCGCGCATCATTTGGCGCCAAGTGCACATGCGGAAGCCGCTTGGGCGATGAGACGCCGTAGAGGTTCGCTCGACGAAGGCACTCTTGGCGCGAGCTGCTGTGCATGCTCCGAGCAAGCGAGAGAGCGTCTGAGCACAGGCTACGTCTACTGCTGCTACTCGGCTCCGATGTCGTGTCATGTGATAAGAATTCTTACCGATTTCAATACCGGTGATACCAGATTTGTATAGTGTGCCGGTTAAGTATACATGCATTATCCGCGCATGTATACTAGCCTCCTATACACTACATCACATCCTGTATACGTATAGTTGGCTCCTATACGATGTATAGGAGCCTCCTATACTGTTTAACGTGCGCTGCGTAGAGTATACATACAGGTATACTGTACTCGGTATAGTCATTAGTCTGCATGCTTACATGGGCGAGTATTCGGGAAGCACCTCTGGTTGTCCAAGCTCGCCATTAGCACGCATAGCACGCGCTCGACACTCTTCTCACGCTCCGTTGTCAAACGTGCTTCGCCAAACTTCATACTGAGGCGTCTCTTTCTCGTACGACGATCTCTGACAACTTGGACGTCATCTGGGAGCGACTGCACGTGGCTGCTACAGTGCGGAAACTCGCCGTCGCACACGATGCCGCGGCGATACACGTACAGCACGTGTGTCCAGCCAACCGCGCTCTGTGCTGCTCGTGGCTTCGAGCTCGTCCATTGAGCGTTTGTGCTCCAAGCACCGCGTCTTGTATCCGAGCTGCGTGCAGTGTGTGAACCCGTCCGAGTGTGCACAGAACGCACCACCGCTCAGGTAGTTGAGTGTCAAACGTGGTGGTACAGTGCAGACGGCAAGAACGCAGCGGACAAATGGCACACGAACCTGAACCTCCAGTGCGAAAAGTGAGCGCTCGTTCAAGCCCAGGACGCTTTCTTGAGTGCTGTATGCTCTCCATCAGTCGTGCATCTCCCGTAGGTGTCTCGGAGTGGCGTAGCTGATAGCTGATAGTTGATAGTTGATAGTCGATACCAAGACACCTACACAAAGCACTTCATACTTTGGAGTTGACCGAGCGTTCTCTCGCATACACATGCACTTGACATCTACTGGTAGGTGCTTGTCCTCGCCAAAGCTGCCGTACTACTCGGTTTGCTCTCCAACAACTTCGGCCCGAACAACCTGAGCACTGAAGTTACGCATTACGAGCACGAGGGGTGGCGGCGTGGAAGAGCAACTCCAAGCTCTGCTGGTGAACACTCTGAAGTACGATTGACCACGCCGATCAAAGCAGCTTCGACCACCGTGTGACCAGACCAAGTATCACTTCTCTTCGTTCACGAGGCATCCTGTTCTGACATGTCTAGTGGGCATGGTGATTGTGGCTGTGACTGTGACCGTGTCCATGGCTGTGTCCATGGCTGTGTCCGTCAGCACCGTGTTCATGCGCACACGTCGCGCGGTGCTCCTGCAGCTCTGAGACGTCTTCAAACACTGTCGACGGGTGCTGATCGGGCGTCGAGAGCTCGATAATGATGTCCTTCACGCGAGGCACTTGCGCGCGGATCGCAGTCTTCACGCGGTCCTTCCACATGCACGCGTCTTCAAAGCTCAGTGCCGGCGCCTCGCTGCCGTCGACGCCACTGCGCGTCTTCATCACGAGCGACAAGTCGACATGCACGTTGCGTCCTATCCGGCGGCTCCGGAGCTGCTCAACTGCGACAATGTCGCCGTTGCTCGCTCGCACGACGTCGTCGACTGCGTGCGTGAGGCTCTCGACGAGCGGCGCAGGAAGCTGCGCGTCACACAGCTCGCGGATCGCGCCGTAGCCGATCTCGCCGCCCATCTTGAGGATGATCCCTCCGACGAGCATGCCGGCGAGCGGATCAAACATCGGCAGACCAGCGAGACTCAAGCCAATGCCCGCCATCGCGACGACGCTCGTTGCGGCGTCACTGCGGTGGTGCCACGCGTTTGCGATCAAGACGCTCGAGTGAATCTTCCGTCCAAGCGCAATCGTAGCGCGGTAGAGCCCTTCTTTCGCAGCGACCGAGACAGCGGCGATGCCGAGCGCTGCGGGGTGGATCGCCACGGCGTGGCCACTCGTTGCGTGAGCGTGAGCGTGCTGGAGGAAGCTCTCTGGCGCCGCAGTGATCGCTTTGATCGACTCGATCACGTCAGGCTCGAGCGCGAGCGGTGCGAGCTGCGTCTCAAGCGATGCCGCAGGTGCCAAGAGCAGCGACAGTGTCTCGAACGAGTGGCCGATGATCCCGAGCGACCCGGCAACGAGCAGCAGCGAGACCGACAGCGCGCCGACAGTCTCGTACTTGCCGTAGCCGTACGGCTGGTGCTGATCCGGTGGTCGCGCGCAGTACTTGAGGGACACGAGCGTGATGCCATCGCTCACGAGGTCGCTCATCGAGTGCACGGCGTCGGCCAGAAGCGCCGCCGAGTTGAACGCGACGCCTGCGACGCCTTTCGCGCCGCTCAAGACGACGTTGATGTAGACGCCGGCCCACGTGATGCGGTCTGCTGCACGCACGTCAGCTTCGTTCACGCGCGTGCGCATGGCGTCGGTCTCGTCATCGTCGTTATGGTCGTGATCATCGTCGTGGTGGCCGCCAAAGCCGAGGATGCCGTGGCTATGGCCATGACCATGCGCCACGGACTGCGACTGGCTAAAGTGAAAACGCTTCTGTTGCTGCTGCTGTGGTGTTGGTGTCCACGGCACTGACAATGGCGTGAGCGTGCCGTGCCATGGCGCTCGACAGTAGCTGCTGGCGAACAACGCGCGCCGCAGCGGGCGGTGGACTGGCGCGAGCGACGGAATGCGCGCCGCGAGCATCGCGCAGCTGTTGCTTCTGCTTGAACGCACGTACACGAGAGTGAGACCAAGCGACGACGGTCATGCGCGAGCTCGCACACAAATGCTGCCGTACGTACGCTGCTACAGCCATTGGCGTTACGCGTGCAGACAAGAGCAGCAGCAGCGGTAGCTAGAGAGGCGAGGACGACGTCGAGAGTCGTGGAGTGGTGCGTGCAGCAGCGGACTGCGCAGCTCCTGGCGCTCTTGGACGTCGAGGCGCGTGCCAACTGAGCTTTGAGCTTCAAAGTGCTCAGTTCTCGCCTCACACGATATGCGGCGCGAATCATTTGGGTTTACTATGTGTAATTGTATGTATGCGACCCAACTTTCCTGATTTGACGATATTGAGACGCTTTTGGTACTCAAAGTCAGAAATGCATACAAAACACAAGATAGATGATTTCGACAATAGCGTTGCGTATCATGCCACAATGATGTTACAGAGGAGATCGGATCACGCTCCAGAGGATGCCGTCATACAAAGATCAAGTCTCCTCTCCAGTTCACTTGATCGTTGTATGCCTCAGTCCTTGTGAGCCCAGCGCAGCGCACAAGTCTCCCTTTGACGCCTACACGTGTGCCTCGACTCGGACGACGTGGACGATCATCGCGTGAGCGCAAGTGACGCTCGCTCCCGACTGCAGACGCCGCCGCCACCGCCGCGTCGTTCGTGTCCGCCATGGTGCTCTCGGCCGTGTTCATCACGGACCTCAAGGGCAAAGTCATCATCTCGCGCAACTACCGCGGCGACATCCCCATGTCTGCGTCCGCGCGCTTCACGCACTACGTCCAGGACCGCGACGACTCGGAGCAGCGCCCAGTCTTCACGGAGGACGGCTACACGTTTGTCTACCTCAAGGTACGCTGCTCTCTCTATCTCTTTTTGCGCTCCTTCGACGCGCCCACGCTCGCTCACTCGATCGTGCCTCGCATCAGCACAACAACTTGTACCTCATGACTGTGACCAAAGTCAACTCGAACGTCGCGCTCATGCTCATGTACCTCACGCGCATTTGCCAAGTACGTCACACGCGCTCGCTTATCTGCGCACGCGCCTGCTCACATACACACACGCCCACGTGCGGCTGTAGGTCTTCCAAGACTACTTTGGCGAGCTCGAGGAAGAGAGCATCCGCGACAACTTTGTCATCATCTTTGAGCTCCTCGACGAGACGATCGACCACGGGTACCCGCAGACGACGGAGGCGCGCATCTTGCGCGAGTACATCACGCAGACGGGGCATCGCATGGAAGCAGCGCCGCGGCCACCGACTGCGCTCACGAACGCCGTGTCGTGGCGCAGCGAAGGCATCAAGCACAAGAAGAACGAGATCTTCTTGGACGTTGTCGAGAAGCTCAACTTGCTCGTCTCGAGCAACGGCACGGTGCTCCACTCGGAGATCATTGGCGCCGTCAAGATGCGGTCGAACCTGTCGGGCATGCCTGAGCTCAAGCTCGGCTTGAACGACAAGGCGCTGTTTGAAGCCACGGGTCGGTCGCAGTCGAAAGGCAAAGCCGTCGAGATGGAGGACATCAAGTTCCACCAGTGCGTGCGCCTCGCGCGCTTCGAGACGGACCGGACGATCTCGTTCATTCCACCGGACGGCGAGTTCGACCTCATGACGTACCGCCTCTCGACGCACGTGAAGCCGCTCATTTGGGTCGAAGCCGTCGTCGAGCCGCACTCGCGGAGTCGCATCGAGTACATGGTCAAGGCCAAGTCGCAGTTCAAGCCCCGGTCGACGGCCAACAACGTCGAGATTGTCATTCCCGTGCCGCCAGACGTCGACTCGCCGAGCTTCAAAGCGAGCGTCGGGACTGTGACGTACGTGCCGGACCGCGACGCGATCGTCTGGAGCATCAAGCAGTTCAACGGCTCGCGCGAGTACCTCATGCGCGCGCACTTTGGCTTGCCGAGCGTGAACAACGAAGAGGTCGAGGACTGGAAAGCGCCGATCCAGGTCAAGTTTGAGATTCCGTACTTCACGGTCTCGGGCATCCAAGTGCGGTACCTCAAGATCATTGAGAAGAGCGGCTACCAGGCGCTGCCGTGGGTGCGCTACATCACACAGAACGGCGACTACCAGCTCCGGATGTCGTAAGCGCTGCAGTGTAAGTGTGGACGAATGCACAGTGCGCGAGATGTCATACAGGACAGTCACACAAGCGCCTGCCTTGTAAGCGACACACTAGCGACTGAGCGCGTCGCAACCACCGCACAACAAGACGAACGAGTGGATGGAATCGATGGAAGTAGAACGACGTCGTTGCGTTTGTCTTGCTCCTGCTCTTGCTCTGTCGCCACTAGTGAGCGCGTGCTTAGCGATGCGCGAGGTTCTTCGAGAGCGTCGACATGGCCTTCGCCTTGCCGTCCGGGACCATGAAGAGCACGAGCGGCTTGTCGGCCGAGAGGTACGGCCGGTCGACGCGGAAGTAGCCGCGGCGCTCGAGCTGCACAATGTCGCCGACCTGCGCCGTGCGGAGCTCGTGGTCGCCGATCGCAACCATCTCGGCGCGCGTCACGGGCGTGAGGTGGTCGACAAAGTTGTCGCCGTCCTCGAGCTTGGGCTTCGAGAGCAAGTGGTCGAACTCCACGAGCGTGATCGGCACGAGGTCCGGCACGTCTGCGAGCCACGTGACCTTGAGCTTGGTCTTCTTAAAGTCGCCGGTTGGGTGGTCCCGCGCCTCGACGCGCACGACCTTGCCGCTCGCGCCCTTCACGATCTTCTCGATCACGATGTTGCCGTGGCGCATGAGCGTCACTTCGTCGCCCTCAGCCATCGCGAGCACGTCGTCGCGCTCGAGCAAGAGCTGGTTCGCGAACCGCATGATCTTGTTCCCCTTGCTCGCGTCCTTGGGGTGGCGCGCAACTGGGAGCCCGACGACGCCGGCGGGGACGTTCGTGAGCGTGAGCGGCACGGCGTTGAGCTTGTCGAGCGCATAGTAGCGCGACGCCGCGGGGTCAATCACGCGCTTGTTGAGCGTCCAGAACTTGTCCCACTCCATGTCGGTGATGCGGCGCGACGCGCCTTGGCTCAAGATGAACTCGCGCAGCGCCTCGACCTGCACACCGCGGCGCAGCACGCCCTGCACTGTTGGAAACCGCGGGTCGGTCCAGCCCTCGACGTGGCCGTTGTCGACGAACCACTGGAGCTTGCGCTTCGAGAGCACCGAGTAGACAAAGTTCATGCGCGCAAAGCCGTGGATGTGCACGGGCCGGAGCTTGAGCGCCTGCAAGACCCACGCGTACTGCGCGTCGCGGTCGTTGTACTCGGTCGTGCGCAGCGCGTGCGTCACGCCTTCGACCGAGTCCACGATCGGACACGCAAAGTCGTACGTCGGGTACGCGCAGTACTTGGTGCCCGTGCGGTGGTGCGGCGTCGCGTTCGCGCGGAAGAACACCGGGTCCCGCAGCGTCTTGTTCTTCGCCTGCATGTCGATCTTGCCGCGCAAGCAGTAGCCGGCCGCCTCCGGGTCGTTCGCGAGCATCTTGTCAAAGAGCGCCAGCGCCTCGGCTGGGCTCTGGTCGCGCAGCGCCGAGTGCACGCCGTGCATGCGCTCGTCGCGCATCTGCTCCTGCGGCGTGTTGTCCATGTACCCGAGGCCGTCGCGAATGAGCTGCCGCGCGTACTCGATGAGCTTGGGGAAGTGGTCGGACGTGTACGTCACTTGGTCCGCGACAATGTCGAGGCGCGCGAGGTCCGCGAGGATGCTCTGCTCGAACTCCTCCTTCTCCTTTGACGGGTTCGTGTCGTCGAAGCGCACGATGAGCTTGCCGTTGTAGTGCTTGGCGTAGTAGTGGTTCAGCATGCACGCCTTCGCGTGTCCAATGTGAAGGTACCCGCTCGGCTCTGGCGGGAACCGCGTCACGACCTGTCCGTCCACGGCGTCCTTGAGCGGCGGACATGTGCCCGTGTTCTTGCCTTTCTGCGACGCCACAGACGGCGCTGCCGGCTTGCGGTCGCCGCCCTTCACAGATGCAGCAGCTGGGACGACCGGCTTGAGGCTCTGGAGCGTCGCCTCGGCGCTCGCAAACACGCTCTGCGCGTCCAAGTGCGCGAGCCACCGAGCGACGTGTGCGTACGCGCCAACGTCTGCCTTGGCCGCACGCACACGCGCCCAGACGCCAATGTCGGCGAGCGAAAGCGCGTAGCCGACGAGGAACGTCCGGTCCGCGAGCACGACGTTCAGGAGCTCGAGCGCCGCGGCCGTCGAGTCACTCGCACCGATGCGCAAGAGCGCAAAGTCGAGCCACTGGTCGATCTGCGACGCGCCGACAGCGTCCGTCTCGACGCCGTAGAGCCCTGCGCTCCGGTGCGTGCGCGCGAGGTAGCGCGCAATGGCAAAGTCGCCCGAGACGACACCGCCGCTCGCGAGCGTGAGCGTCGGTACGACGTTGCTCGCCTTCACGTGATTCGCAAACGCTGGCGACGACGTCGCGAGGAGCTGTGCAACAGCGAACGACGCGAGCGGCAGTGCCGGCGACGCTGCCGAGAACACGACTTCGTCGACTGCTGGGACTGGAAGCACACGGCCAATTGGACCCGCAGCGGTCGACTTGAGCTTCTTGCTCGGCGCAGCAGCGCTCGTCGGGGCAGCAGGAGCCGGTGCCTTCGCGACAGGAGCCGGCGCCTTGGCGGTCGTAGCAGCAGCAGCTGGTGCAGCGTCGCCGCTCTTGACCGCCACTTTTTGCGCCTTCTTGCGCTCCTTGTTGAGCTCCTTCTTCGACTTCTTCGTCGGGTCCTTTGGTGCCTCTGGCGCAGCAGGCGCCGCCTCCTTCTTGGCCTTCTTTGGCTGTGGCGGCGGTCCAAAGTCCTTGCCAGTCACGCTCTTGAACTCGGTCTTGAGCGCGAGGAGGTCCGCGATCGCAGCCGCGAGCTGCTCCTTGTTGGTGTCGTCCTTGGCGGCTTTGAGCGCGCGGATCTCTTCGCCGCGCGCAGCGATGCGGGCGGTCAGCTCTTGCTCCGTCGCCATGCTTGCTTGCTGCGGCTTCGTGCGCTGCGAGGTCGACGGTGCGCTTGCGGCTCGGATGGCTGCTACGATAGTGACCAGCAAGAAGGAGCGTGTCGACGAGCTCGAGGATCTGCAGCCCAAACAACTTGGTTCATGTATGTGGACACGCTGACTTGCGTCGAGTATAGCGATTTGTGGGAGCGTACAGCAACGTTGCGAGCCACACGAATTGGAACGAATTTTCGTCAAATATAACATTCTAGTATAGTATAATTACATCGAGTGGAACTAGATAATAGTTTTGCACTACAAGTTGCCTTGGAACTCACTCGTGGTCAGTTCATGCGAACAACGTCGTGAGTGTGCCTCCAGTCTGTGCAATGACATTGATCGGATCGAATCCCCCCTTGGAGTTGCTCTCAACGTCCATGAAGTGCTGAAGGCTGGTACACCAACGCATGCGAGTAGCTCACACGGTGGTCGAAGCTGCTTTGATCAGCGTGGCCAATCGTACTTCAGAGTGTGCGCTAACTGAGCTTGCACTCATCCTTGCACGCCACCACCCCTCGTGCTCGTAATGCGTAACTTCAGCGCTCAGGTTGTTCGGGCCGAAGTTGTTGGAGAGCAAACCGAGTAGTACGGCAGCTTTGGCGAGGACAAGCACCTACCAGTAGATGTCAAGTGCATGTGTATGCGAGAGAACGCTCGGTCAACTCCAAAGTATGAAGTGCTTTGTGTAGGTGTCTTGGTATCGACTATCAACTATCAACTATCAGCTATCAGCTACGCCACTCCGAGACACCTACGGGAGATGCACGACTGATGGAGAGCATACAGCACTCAAGAAAGCGTCCTGGGCTTGAACGAGCGCTCACTTTTCGCACTGGAGGTTCAGGTTCGTGTGCCATTTGTCCGCTGCGTTCTTGCCGTCTGCACTGTACCACCACGTCACGTCGTACTTGCCGAACTTGTGCTAGTGGTCCTTGTCGTTCGAGTACGTGATCTTGCTGTCACAGCAGCCGCACTTCATGTCCTCTGTGACCAGCGGTCCGTTATACGGCTGGTCACTTCGACTCGGTAGAACCAGTTCACGTGATCGCCGAACGTGTGGTAGCACAGGTGCTTGTAGCGCGCCAAGTCGAATGTCGTCGGGCAGTCCGTCTTGCACGTCGCTGCCTTCTAGTGCGAGTTCTCGTGCTTGTGGTGGACTGCAGCGCTCTGGTTGCGCGCGTCGACCGAGTCGGAGAGCGAGCCGACGAGTACGAGTGCGCTGGCGATGACAAGTGTTTTGGTTGTTGATAAAGTCATCGTCGACTGGCCATCGAAACTGGAGTGGTGTGGCTGAGCAGAGTTGTAGTGGAGCGCTCGAGTTGTCACGTGAGAACGTGCGAGCAAAAGCGAGAGTGAGCTGCATGCCATCAGCTCGCTCGGACGCATTCGCGCACCAGAGCGACGTCTTCACCGCGCAGCTTCAGAGCGCGCGAGTGAGGATGGCTCCGACTCGCTCGATCGATTGATCGATCAGCGCGCCACAAGATGACGAAGTCCTGTGCTACCACAAGTTCGGCAGCCACATGCACTGGTTCTTCCGAGCTGAGAACGCGCGGAGCACCGACATACTGAAGAATGGCCACTCGTGTCAAGTACATCAACGCAAAGACAGAGAACTGGCACAACATCTACCCGACGGACGAGACTTGGCGCTATAGCAAGCGTAGTAAAGCGAGCGCCACCGAGGACTACGAGAGTGTAAGTGCGCGGTGCGACTAGACATCGTCATCCGCCGACCAGCTCGGGCACAAGCAGTCACGAAGGTGAAAGTATGCCTTAATCCACCTATCAATCACACTTGTGTCAAAGTCTTTCTCTGAGCTCACTCAACCTTGATGAGATGCACGCAGCGCGCGCCAACTCAGTGCAGTATCCGACCCAGAGTCTGATCACCAAGTTCATACTCACATACACACATTGATCACCACGCGACCGTCATCGCGTTGTCTTGCTTTGGTGGTAAAGTGGCTTGATGCACACCGTGCCTTGCTGCTCGCTCGACCCTGTGTCGCTTGTTTGGGGAGCCACGACAGAGCTTTGCGACTCACTTCAACTTGTTTGTACAGTATTCAGATACATTCCGCAAGGATATCAGTGAGTTGAAAACGGTACCTTGAAATGGTGTGCGTGTTGTACACAACATACCTTACTGTACAAATGTTATGTTGTGTGTGGTCACACAATATAAGCGACGGTACTGTCGCTCTCTGTACAAGAACTCTTGTGAAACGTATTCTCAAGTGGCACGTGTGTCTCTGTACAAGAGAGCTCTGAGTCAACAACATCTCAAACGGCATCAAAAGAACACAAAAGAACGAAAGAACCCTAATTCAGAAAACGTATTAAATTGTTAAAAGTGTGAAATTTGGAGCACTATGAGTATTAGCTGCTTTGGCTAAAAACAACGATCGCAGCAAGCACGACAACACCAGCGTGCGATCTACTGCCACAGTGGCTCGTGCGCCACGGCTGCAAGGTGTCTGTTGTGCGCGACAGCAGTTGTTGGACACGATTGGCTATTAAGCTGAAGTAATGAAGAGGTATACTGTAGAATCATTTTTGGTTAGAATAAGGTCTCGATGAGATCCAGTGGCTGCGAGCTGCTCCGCTCGCAGCCCAAAGGGGAAAAGGAGCGAAATGCCGAGTGATCGAGGACGAGGACGCGGCCCACAACAGATTGGGCCACCTCCTCGCACGTGACGGCCTCCAATCTTATCTACATCTCCATCTGCTTGCCTGCCTACCTGTGTCTGCCGCCTACTGCATCTTGCCTGTCTTGTCTGGAGTGTGTCTGTGCCCAACAGCAGTTGTAGCAGCAGTGACAATGACCCAAGCGGCTACACCCAACATCATGATATCACGAAAACAACAACAACGACGACAAGATCGTTTGTGCCATATGCCACGCCAGCACCTCACTCGCTCACACCGCCGAGCCACATCACACTCGTGCCATGAAACGCTGCCTTCACGCCGTCTGGTTGCGGTGGTAAGCCTAGCGAGATCGTGCGCGACCAAGTGCGGTCGTCTCCTGGCGCATTGCGCATGTTCGACGGTGCCGTGAGTCGCGACACAGCCGATCATCTGTACGCAAGCGCAGTGCGCGCCAATGTCTGGGGCGTGTACGTCCTGGCATCCCAGCTCGACTTGAGTGTCATTGATGGCAGCACAAGCCGTCAAGCGAACCAGACAACAACCAGCAACACAAACAATGATGGAGCGGCGAGCTCTGGCGTACGCAACAACATCAACAACAGCAACAACAACGACAGCAGCATCAACAACAACAACGACAACAGCAACACCATCGAGACGGAAGCAGACCGACAAGCACTCGCTCGACGCGCCGTCCAGGAGCTCCTCGTGGACCAAGCGCCGTCGCCTCAGCCATCGTCAGCATGTGTGTACGACAATGGCGCGGACGGTCGCAGCAGCACGCGTGCGGTCAACTCGGCGCTGGACTGGACCAACCGACACGGCGTGGACGTGTGGGTCATTGCGTCCCCACATACACTCACCAGCGTGCATACTTGCAAGTATATACGCTTAACGGAGCAATGTGGCCACTTTGTTTTCTCTCTCTTCAGTAGCACCTAATTGTTTCATCAATATAGCCACACCGTCAGAGTAACATTTTTCCTCGTTCTTTTCATCATGGGCATTCTTTTGTTCCTTCCTCAGTATCTCATGAATATATCAGTTCAAAGTCTTTTATTGCTTTTAAACATCTTTTAGAGGTATTTTGTAGTTCCACTTTTAAGACAAATACTAAATGGAGCATTTGGGCCACTTTTAAATCTATCTTAAGACAAAATAGTTAAATATAGCGATCCGATTATGACAGATGTGGAATTACATTACGAAAGAGAATGAAAAGTGTTTGATTTCACCAAACAAAGATATTTGTCACATCCATAAAAAATATTTGATCATCAACCACAAAAACAACGAAATTTCGAATCTGAACAAGTCAATCACAAAGCGGGACCGTACGATTAAAAAACTGACAATCGAGCTTGAAGAGTTAAAGAATGAAAACAATAAACTTAAAAGCAAGATTGATACTATGCAGCCCGACTTTTGAAGCTATTCTATAGTAAAGCAATACGAGTTAATTAAACACAAGTTGAAGAAGCACCTTTACGATGAGACTGATATCTATGAACTAAAGAATTTTTGTAGAGATAAGTCAAACGAGTCTAAACTCATTGAGATTTTCGACAAACAGATTACTGGAAATATTGTAATGAGTTGAGACTTCAACGAAATAAGATATGTCACTTGTATGAGAAAAATGTAATTCCTATTTTAAGATAACTATACAACAGTATATCAAGACGACCTTAATAATACAATGACAAAATATGAAAATGACCAACAACGTCTTGGCGCAAGGCGCGAGATGAACCGAAAGTATTATGAAAAGACGCGTGAATCCAGATTAGCCAAACAGAAGCAGTACTATATCGAGCACAAAGATGAAATTAGTTTAAAGTACAAGAATAAGAAAAATAGACCAATTCAGTAAAGCCAGAAGTGTGTTGTAGTTTTCAAATAACAGGAATAAAACGGCTCCCCTCCTCCGAGTTATTCTTTTCTTGTATTTTGTGTTTTTTCATGTTCTAATGGAGTAGGGGAAACTCGTTTTTTGGTTTTGTATTTCTATAGTTTCTAGCACTTCCGACAGTGTCAAATACGGATTCTTCGCAGAATCGGTATGATACTAGCACTTCCAATTGGTACCAGGTTTCTTTGGTATCGGGCCTTCACAGGCCCAATACCAGAAATCGACACGTTTGCCGATACCCCGCTTCATACTGCAATAGTTCCGATTGAGAACTCCAACCAAAATGCTGCCGCGGCAGGGTTTGAACCCCCAGCATGACGATTGGAATTTCCAGTCAAGACCACTACACCATTTCAGCAGTCGAAAAATATCATGAAACGAAACATATTAATAATTTTCGATGTGAATACTTTTGAAAACATCTCTCACGATGTGCATAAACGAGGCCGAAACAGATGGCATGAAATATATTTAAAATACCGTCAGCATAAAAATACAAGTGCTTACACGGATGAAATAGTACATATGTAAAGTCGATTGAGGTTTGGGTTAAGTATGAAATGCATGAATTAGCGAATGGGAGAATTGTCGAGACAACCACATGCAACGAATTAATTAAATATTTTTCAAGAAATTGGTATGGTGTAGTATATAGGTTCCACCCAACAAAGATGATCATGTTAAAATTCGGAAAGTACAAAGGTAACAACCTTGAAGATATCTTTATGAAGGACAAGTCGTACATTAAATGGCTTAGTCAAAACAAAATGCTACTTGATGCCAACCCTGAAATTAATGACTTCATTCAGAAAATTGAACCTGAGGATTTAGCTTATCGAATGGGATGGGGTAAGTACAAAAATGCAACTATCAGTTGGATCTATGAAAACGATTCTCAATATTTTGACTGGCTAACGAAAAACGAATATGTAACTCAAAGCTGCCCAAAGCTTCTAAGTGAGATCCAGCGAGTTCAAGGTTAGAAAAAAATACGATGCGACTTTTATCGCTTAAGTAAAGCTATACACTTCACTCGTCAGGCGGTCATATTCAAGCTCTCGCTCGTAAATTACAAGAACAATTAAATCTAAGCCTTGAGCCGAACCGTTGATCCCCGAAATGGTAATACTAGCCGGAACATCTTTCTCACTAATACGCGAAGTATCTGCGACCATGACACGGTGAGCCATGGACCACGCATCGCGACTAATAAGACCACTTGTAAATACACGAGAGATATCTCCATTTACTGCAGATAGCTTCGCAAACTCTTGAGCAAAACTTTCAAAGTCGTAATCTTGGGACGAAGCAAATACGTTTTTATTACCGATTTGAACATTGAAGTTACGGATGTATGCACCAGGGCAAACCGACCACGGAGCACTGTCAAAAGGACTTTGCCATTGTGAGGTGTTGTGTGCAGTTGCAAAATGACCAATGCGTGTGTCAGCATATGGTAACACGGCTACAGCTTTAACGTTTCGGTGGTTACCACTAATTCGTAACGCAAATGAAGCGTTCTGTTGCCTCGCAGGGCTGTCAAGCGATTCACCAGCTTTGCCACGGAAAATTTGAGAGTAGCAATCAAGGTAGCTGACCTTCTTCGTTGGATGGTTAATTAGTGCCATCGGATTTTCTAGCTCGTAAAACGGAACATAGAGACGGAGAGTGTTGAATGGGAAGTACTGCTTCGAGGTGTTAATAGTTTGAAGAGCATTTTGAACCGGACCGAAGGCGACAGTTAGAGTTGTTACAGTCACGAGTCGATTGTAGGAGCTGTCACCAGGGCCAAGAGGGCTGTCTGTACACATAGGAGCAAGCATGATAGGATTGACCTCGCCACTAGTCATAGTAACAGAATCAAGCTTCATACCAGTTCCATTGGACGAAACAGTGAATTGACCGGCGTTCATACGAATGCGGAGCTTTAGCTGCGGACTACCAAGGAGGTTAAGCTCTTTGAAAATCGGGTGCAAGTCAGTTAGTTTGACTCGGAGCATGTAGAACCATTCTCCGCATACACCACCAGCTGCGGGTACATCATACTCCTTGAAGCAACTGCGACCACTTTGCTGAACAACGTTCAGACCAGCCGTCGTTCCAAAAGAAGCCCAGCCGAAGGATCCTGTCGCATTGGCCTTGTCAATGATCATTGGGGCGTTGAGAAGGCGATCTGCAAACCCAGTGTTGAAAGGGTTGTTTTCAGACGACTGTGTTTCACTGTTATCCAGTTTAAAAGTGAGATTCCCACTTAAGTTCGAGTTAGAATATCCATCACCAACTGTAGTAGCAAGCTTACTAAAGTTAATACTCTGCCAGTCATCAGGGGCGAGGAAAAGTTCAGCTCCATGATTTTTGACGTAGTCAGTGGTGCATTCATTTTGTGCTCGTAAGTTATTCCAAAATGAACGGTAGGTGTCTTCTGTTAGGATTTTCTTTCCGTTCAGTTCAAGTTGGATACTAGAAATAAAATTCCAAATACCGCATTTCGGAGCAAGACTGAAACGGGTGAATGGCTTACGAATGCCTACACCTGGAGCCGGCGGGATAGTACCACCAATAGACATGGTTACAGGGTACGGGATCATCAGAAAGCCGTCAGAAATAGCAGCAGCACCCGATGCACCAGTAAGTGCAGTCGTTGCGTCAATATCAATGAACCCGCTTTGGTATGAGTCTTGGTTACTATCTGGTACATATACGAGATGCTTGTTATTGCTGACGCGAACACTTACATCATTTTTTAGTTCTTGCTGGAGCAAATATTGGTCACTGAGTTGGGTGGTATCACTCATGATTATGTTATTGTTATATTATATTGCTACAATAGATATAGTAAATGAAAAATAAATAATGAGCAATATCAAGGCGGTGACGTCTGACAGAGAACTATTGGACCTAGGGAGACGATTAAACGTTAAGGTTGATGGAATATTGGCGATACAAGAGATCAAGAAACCCCTACCTAAAGAGTCGTACATTATGTTGTTGCGAAGGGGTACTGGCATTGGGCATTGGGTTGCTGTGCGTGATCACGAATATTTTGACAGCATGTGCGTAGGACCACCTTCTGTATTAGGAAACCTAAAGTACAATAAAATACAATATCAAGGTACATACAGTGATTATTGCGGAATATATGTATTGCTATGGCTATATGCGAAGCAGTACAATAAAATGCATTTGCTGAAAGGGTTCAACAATCTGGACATCAACAGTATTTAATTTATTTATGTATTATTCTAAATTCATAATATAGAGCAGACTGCGATCCTTCGAACTTCGTTCTAATAGATATGACGTTTTACAAAGGTGTCACAATTGATATTACTGAGCCGCAAATCCGTAAAGTGGTTCAAGGCAAACAAATTAATCTAAGCAAACAACAACTTCAGGGGAGTGGGTATAAACTTATAGATATGACGTTTTACAAAGGTGTTAGCATTGATATTACTGAGCCGCAAATTCGCAAAGCGGTTCAAGGCAAACAAATTACTCTAAGCAAACAACAGCTTCAGGGAAGTGGTTATAAACTTCATGTCCACCCAGAAGTAGCAGCAAAAATTGCAAAGGCGAAAAAGAAAGAAACTGGTACTCGTGTCCATCTTAGTCAGAGGGTCTTCAAGTTACGAGTTAGCTTGAAGGCGGCGCTCTAGGTGATTGGTTGAAGAAAGCTTGGGGTACATTTAAGAAAGATATCTGGCCAGCTATCAAACCTGCAGTTTCTTTGGGTTTAGACAATGCTGTAGCTCCTTTGGCAACTGCTCTTGGTCCATATGGTGCTGTTGTTGCACCGGCTCGACAGGCTGTGAAAAGCCTCACTGGGGTCGGACTGCCGACGAAAAAAATTGGCAAAGGTAGCGATGCAATGAAAGAAATAATGTCAATGCTACGAGCTCGCCGAGGTGGAAGCTTTCGCTTATCCTAAGTAAATTACATTCACTCAGAATTTTTTTTGACTGAAAAGAATTTCAATCAAAATATTGGGATCATTGAATTTGATAAAACGACCGAGCTGATCAGTAATTGTCAATTTGATGGATGGACTATTGCCTGGAGCGACAGCCAACCAAGCGTATTCATTTGGTTCGTAAGAAATCAGCTGGCCCGAAGTTGTACCTTGTGTATCAAATGAGCAAAGCAAATCCGACGGGATATAAAGAAGTTATCAACCAATGAACATCTGAGAGCATATGAAGACACAGGAGATATTTCTGGCGGAATGTTACTTAAGACGCTATTTGCAACACTCGAAACTGCAGCTGGGTACGTACCTGTAGATAAACCCACAATTAACCCAAACGAAGCGTTATTTATTACAATACGTGGTGTTCGAGTCGTACTTGGCAAACCAGTGCCTGATGTACTATATAAACCGGATGCTGGTCTCGTGTGAGTACCTGACGACGTTGGTAATGGAGTCAAATCGAACTTAGCACTGTAATATACGCTATTTGAAGACAAAGCGACGTAAAATACATTTTCACCATTCGCGTCAATTAAATACGCACCAGCTTGGATACATGCACGCTGAATCATTTTGTCAATGTCTTTGCATTCATAGTATCCGTTCGGGAGTGTAATAGTTATATTAGAAACCGTACTGCCTGTTGGGAATTCAATCTGGAACTGATTGTTACTTGAGAAGCGTTCAGCGTCAATGTTAAACACATAATTGTACATAGAAATTTTCTTGATGCACATTTCCATGTCTTTGAGATTTGCACTCGACGTCGGTAGTGAGTATTCAAATTGATTGTTGAGTCCATTGCTAACGATATGTGCTCTGTTGATGGAGACTAAGTAACTCATGGTTATTTATATGAAAGAAGTTATATTGAGACAAACAAAGTTTGTCGACTCGCCAATTAAATTGCTTCAAGTGGTATTACATTTTACTGACGGGTTTATTGATGTGTGTGAGCTCTAAAGTTTTATTGTCAAATACCATATCAAAATTTGAGCGAATGTGCGAATTTACTGAATCAATGAAAAGCATTTGTCCTTTTGAACTCGTAGCATTCTTATACGCACCATAGAACCCATCTTCGCTGATGTCAATATTGAAATCTTTCAATACCAGAGCTAAGTCCCGTCGGCTATTGGCCTTCAAAATTGCACAATATTCCGCATTGCTTCGGATAAGCTTATACGTTCCTTGAAAGCAAGATTGTGTTAAGAATATTGTAGAAAGCTTGAAATGACGTCCTCTTGTAAAGTAATGACTGAACACATTCTTTTGCAAGTTCATATCGTTTGAAAAATCATCGATGATTACAAGCTCAACCCCATCCATTGATTTTGATTTTCTGATTCCATCGACCCTCGGGACTTCGTCTTGTCCCCAAAAAGACACAAAACCTTTCAATAGATCTTTAAGATAGTTGTACAACTCCTGATCAGGGTTACGAGCAATAATGTGCAAATGACTGAAAACATTTGGAGAGTGTTTGAGAATATGGAAAACAAGATTGTTCTTTCCTGAGAATGAGGGACCCACGAGGATCATTCGGAACAGCTTCTTGATTGCTAAATCTTTAATTTCACCAACACTACCTGAGCGATATTGCTTAGGTAGCGATCCTCCATAAACTGGGATGGTCATATTTTATTGTATTGATTTACTTATATTTGACTCTATATATATAATACAACACAAAATTATGTCTTTCGTCTATAATCCATCTGTGTATGCCGACGAAGAAGCATTGACTTTAGAGACTGCTCAAACGTACTTTTTGTCAAAGAATGACTATCGCCTTAGCTTCTTGTCCTCTATTTCAATTGGTGTAGCAGCCTCCAGCAGCTTGTTATGTTGCGACGTGAATAGATCAATAACCAATATCAATAATATTGGTTGTGTGACAATAAATTATGTAGCGACCTCTGGTTTAACTCTGTTGGACGGTGTTACAGCAGGTATTACCACCGCGGGAAAGGCTCTTGTCGTTGATTCTAATCGAGACATAGCAACTCTTAAAAAGATATCGACAAGTCATGTCTCCCCTTACACAAGCTTTGAATCTAATCAATCCACTGCTCAAGTTGCGTTACAAATGAATTCACTTGGTACAAATTCGCTAGGCACTACATCAGCCCATCCTTTTGCTATCATGAGCTCAAATAGCAATCGTATTGTAATCAGTGAATCCGGAGTTGTAAATATTATTGGGACTCTTCAATTGAATGGAGTTAATCTCACACAACCGGATACAACGTTTATCACTGGTGTTACACCTGCATTTGCCACTGCAAACAAAGCATTGGTCGTGGATTCAAACCGTGACATATCTGGAATTAAGAAAATCAGTTGCTCTAATTCATCACCTTATACAGCCTGGGAAGCAAGCCAAAACACGGCTCAATTTGCTCTACAACTGAATAGTGTTGCGTCATTTTCAAGTATGGGAACCACAAGCACCTATGGGTTTTCTCTCATGACAGCAAACACCAATCGTTTAACTATTTCTGAGACGGGGATAGTGAATGTTATTGGTACGCTTCAGCTAAACGGAGTCAATTTAACACAATCCGATACAACGTTAATCAGTGGTATTACAGCGGGTATCGCTACTGCTTCTAAGGCACTTGTCATTGATTCAAACAGATCAATATCAAACGTCAATAGTATTGCTTGTACCGATATGACAATTGGCGGAGCGGGTTTTAGCAACGTTCATGTAAATTATCTTACGGGATTAACCGTAGGAACCGCTACTGCTTCAAAAGCTTTAGTTCTTGATGCTTCATGTAATATCACAAATATCAACTCACTGAGTACTGGTATCCTCTTGCTCGGCGGCGTGTCTCTTTCAGGATCGTCTGCATTGTTTATTAATGGTATAACAAATGGATCAGTAACAGCGGGAAAAGCAGTTTTTGTTGATGGGAACCTTGATATATCTGGGTTTCGCTCAATGTATTTCAATAATTCCACGGCATATACTCCGCTTACTCTTTCACAAGGCTCTGGGGTATCAATTGCGCTTCAACTCAATTCAGCTGGATATAGCTATTTCGGTCCTACATCAGCTCATGTTTTTAGTTTGCAAACATCAAATTCAGGGGCATTATATATTTCGAGCGCAGGGAATGTCAGTATTGGTGGGAGTAGCAACGGGACGTACAAACTAAACGTCCAAGGAAGTTTAAATTGCACTCAGCTGTATATTGGAGACACTTTGTTTAATCCATCTGCATCTACTCTTACCAATGTCTTAGTTGATAAAATTGCCTTAAATCAATCTGGTACGTCCTCAACGCGTTGGTATGCTTTCGATAATTCCCCAACAACTCAAAACCTAATGCTTTTTCAAACTGGATCGGGCGTCACTGGAGACGGTCTTGGAAGTATTGTTGTGCGTACAGCTTCAAGTTCGTTTTGTATCCAAGACATATCTGACCGTTCGAGTTCACCGTCAAATTATAATTCTATTGAACAAGCTTGGGTTTCAGATCTACGAAGTGGTGTGTTTCGAAATCAATTGCAACTTCAATCTCAGGGCGGGTCAACATCAACTTCAAATTGGTTATGGATTGACTCGTCTGCTTCACCTGGGAGTGAAGCATGGCAATTAACTGATTCCACTACGACACCAAGTCTTAATATTGATTTAGCAAATAGACGAGTTTCTATTAACTCGAGCACAATAGATAGTCTTAGCAATTTTGATGTAAATGGTACAATATGAGGGCGTCAGGGGATTTGGCTCGGAGATGTAGCAATGGAAAGCACATCTCTGTCAGAACGAAAATAGTATCCCTTCAATCAACAATGACAGCCAGAAATAAATCTACGGTGATATTTGGTAGAACGCTTCAAAATGTTGATTGTGGGATTATTGGTTATACGTGGGCTGGAGTAAATAACCCTTTGAATTGTCTCTCGCTCGGGTTTTATGGGCTTGATAATGTTCTGTCCATAACTGCAAGTGGCCGCGTGGGTATTAACACAACCTCGCCCAAATGCCCACTAGAAGTGGCTAATGGAGAATCAATAACTTTTGCTGCTGGAAGAGGGAGTTATCAATTATATCAGCACAACACGATTGGCGCGCCCATTGTGAGTCAAAGTATTGCAAGCGCAGTAGGGCCGTATTTTCTCAGTAATGTTTCTGCACTATTTTCTGGAATCGTATTTTGTCAATCTATATGGAGTCAGAGTGATCGCAGATTGAAAGAAAATATCAAATCAGTCGAAATTGATATTGAACGTTACATACAGTTTAATCCTGTGGCATACAATTACAAATCTGATGCTGCAAAAAAGCAAAAGATCGGGCTAATTGCACGAGAAGCAGCTGAAGTCGCATTCAAAGTTGTTAAATTAATTCCAAACGAAGATTTGGATGACGGTGTTCAACTGAATGTAGATTACAGCCAAATAAGTATTATCAACATGTCTGTGATCCAGCAATTAATCAAAAAAATTGAAGTGCTTCAAAACGAAGTACTATTTCTGAAGAAGGTTATAGCTTAAACGTCTTCGATTTTTTTACTGTTGCATTCGAAATTGACCTCGCCATATCGTTCCACCTAATGACTCTACGGTAGTCTCAGTCATTTTCGTATCTTCTTCTAGTATGAGCTTTTTCATTAGCTCTTTTAGTTTCTTTTCGTTCGTTTGGCTGTCATTTTTATAGACTTTACCATTGAACATCAGTGGATGTGAAATAATCATTACCAATAAGTTTTCTGTATTCATAGGGAAGAAATTTCCTTGAATTGTATTTTATTGAGCATTCCTTGCACGAACATATCTACCGCAAGCGTTTTCAACTCTTTTAGCGCATGTTTATTGTCATTGCCAATGATGATCTGAGCTCGTAACTTATCAAATTCAACTCGCAAATGCTCTCGCGGTTCTTTTAATGGTTGCTTTTAATGGTTGCTTACTCTCGTAGTTGAGGTGACATGCCTTGAGTATCTCTGAAACGAGCTGACGATCGTCGAAATCCAATTTTTCATATTGGTCAAAATCAATATTATTGTCATATACAATACCTTTCAGTAGAGAGACAACGCCTGCTCCGATTGATCGAATTTTACCAACCGAGGTTCTGTTTAGATACACTGGCTTCAATTTTCCTTGATCAAGATCGGCGACACGGATAAATTTACTTCCAATTTGTTTATATTTCAAGTCACTTGCGGTTCCACTTCCTTTGATATCATTCAAATTGAATGGTCGCCCAACTTTGCGCTGTGGTCGAATGCCGGCACCTTGTAACTGGTTAGTAAAATTACTGACATCAATATCATCAATATCTTCTACATTGCTACTTGTCATCGAGCCAATTGCTGCAAGACTTTTGTTAATAGCATCAAGATCATATGGATCGTCAAGATGATGTAAAGCTACATTTAAATAGTGAATAAGACGTTCGAATGTTGCGGGCCATACAATTCGAGACATTGCATTAACGGTTTCACTGTGAGGTCGTACCCCTTTCTTATTGGCTAAAGTTAGCTTGCCTCGAATTACGTCATCTGAGCTAACTTCCCGTTCATAGGTTAGCCAATACGGTTGAGATACAACAACTGACGAGCTGCAAACATCTTTCGGATCGTTTTAGTGATTTGGTCGTTAAACCCGTCATTCCAATAAGCACCTTCAATGACAGTGTATTTGGCGTTTTGAAATTGTGTAATGTCGTCAAGAGCCTGCTTGCCCAGAGCCATTGTTCTACCTACGATATCATTTGTGAAGTTTCGAGTACCATTTTGGAATATGCTTGGAAGTGGAAAATGACGTTTTTTACCAATAGAGTCAAAACGGACACGCGCTACGTAAAAGTCTGCGTCAGATGGGATTGTGTTTTTGAAAAATTTCGCTTTTCCTTTTACGTAACCCTTAAGCTCGGCCATTGCCGAAGGGTAGAGGCTTACAGCGTCAAAATCAGCCAACTTATGTTCGATATGATGCTTTTGATTGTCGCGAGTCATTACACGACCTCCAACGGTCGCTTCGCGTAGGAAGCCAAGAAGAACAGAGTTCATCTCATAACAATCGTCAAAGCAGCCTTCATTATGCTGATAAGCAATGGATAGTGAAGAAATACTCAAGAAACGATAGACATCGAGTTTGAATTCATTGAACACAAGCTTTCGGAATGCTTCAAAGCAAGTTTTATGAACATCCACGTCGCGATTACAGTAATGAGTAGCATACATCTCACAGTCGAAGTTGTTATTGCTGATAGCTCCAATCTTCCTCGCATTATCAATTAACGTCTCTTTGTCTTCATACGAGTCGAGATACTCAAGTGGCCAGAGAGATTTGAAGTTGTATTTGGTAATTAGATTGTGAGGAAAACATTCTTTTTCGAGTGAAAGGCTCTCTGTTGCGTCAGAAAACATGTCAGGCAACTTGCTAAGACCACTGGCTAGAAAGCTCATTGTGTCCTTAATTACAATCTCACGCCCTTTGTAAAAACCATGTGTTTATTTGATTTTCGTTCCGCAGCCGATCGTATTGAGATCTTTTGAACTAAATGACATATACTTCAAAAGAAAGCGAGCATCAAAACCGGCGTTGTGAGCCCAGAGAAGGTTATAGCTCTTCTCAGGTAAAGTTTCAAGAAACTTTTGTTCGCAGCCAAAACCGTAAATATTTTTGGTTTCGCCAAACATACAAATTTCAAAACCATTTCTCACATTGACGTTTGCAATGCTATACGAAACGCAGTATGGTACATGAACATTTTCAACAACCAGAGTTTCAAAATCGAAAAATACGACGTTAAACTTACTAACATCATAGAGTTCTTTTGTTTTGCTATTATACGCTCTGAAAGGTGCTTGTCCAAGTTTCAATTCACCTCCTTCTTTCCGACCAATTTGTTTAAAATTGTTATCGTTAAAATCTTCAACATTCAATGAACGTACTTCTTGATATTTGTTGTTCAGAATAAATGGCATGCTTTGTTGAGTGATAGTCTCTAAATGTGTTTCTCTGTGATGGTACAGGTAACTAATCACCCCATAGCTGTCAAGAAAATTGATTTGTTTGTTATTGGATGTTACACGTTTATTCTTAATTCGAAAATCTGTTCGGTTATGTTCTTTAACTATTTCAGGATGATCTAGAGCAGCTTTTGTGATTCTAGTCGGCAAGATGGCAAATAAATGCGCACCAACTAAGCCTAGTCGAATGATATTTGAACTTTTTGCTCCGTATAGGGACGTATCATTTTTTGCCCGACCCGTTTCTTTATCAACACGAAATTGTTTGATAGAAATGTATAAACTAAATGCATTTGCTGTCTTTCGAATGAAATCTACAGTTGCTCCAGAGCTAAACATCATCTGTGAGATCTGCTTTACAATGTTCGGATTGACTCCTGCTTTATGTAGAGCAAATAGAAAGCATGGATACTTAATACCAGCATCATCCGAGTGAATTTGTGGATCAAATGAAAATTCATTATCATCGTTACTTAGTTCAAATTCATTTGAATAGACTTGGAAAGCTTCTAATTTATATTCTGCTTTGGTTAGGTAGCGAAAGAACTTCTTACGCTCGGAGCGTGATCGTGGTGGATTAGATAGCCATTCATCTTCAACCGATGTTGATGGAAGAACATTCAATTCAACGTCAGCACCAGAGCTATATTGATTTTCTTGATCAATGAAGAGATTACTGATGTTAATCAATCGGTCCTGAAGATGATACGTCTTAACGGCCAATCCTGCAGAATCTTTAAAGTGGAGAAGAAGTTTTTTATCAGCTGGCGATACAATACCCTTACGGATTCTGTTAAAACGACTCAGCGGGAGAGTATATTTCCCAGTTGTCTTATTGGTAGTGTTAAGAGCGAGTTGTTCCTTGTTGAAATTAGTTTTCTTAAACGCTTTCGAGATAACCGAACTTTTCTCATTCTTGAAAGTTTTTACAACTTTTTCCATTGCTTTTGATAACATATCCCAAGAGACAGCCAACTTGTTCTTCTTGGCGAACCAATACAGTTCTCTGCGGTGCTTTTGAGAATTTTTGAGGGCTTCAGAGATCGGCACTTTTAGAGGCGATAAAAATTTGTATATACTATACAACTATTGCTTAAGATAGAAAATTTCTAAAAGGTGATTGAGAATTGATCGAGTATAATAATATTGACAAAATTTTGTCGATAAAATATTAAAATTTTCTTAAAAGTGGCCCAAATGCTCCATTTAGTATTTGTCTCCCAAAAGCCATGTTAGGAGGATAAATATACTTCAGATTGTTCAATTCATGAGACACTAAAGTGCACGACAAAAGTCTTGGAAATTTCTTGTTTCATTTCAAATATTTTTGATTTTCATCGGACAGAGCTGCAATGAAGCTGGATTAATAGCGCAATTAAATACGGTTCGAATGCTATATGTCGATCATCGAAATACACAGTGTAGCCAGCACAATGGCAGAAAATGTCATTTTCGAAATATTTCAACGATGCGAGAATAAATGGAGAGGCGTGGTAAGATTGGTATTGAACGTGAGGACGCTGCGTTTGAAGCTTACGAACTAGTAATAAACGCTCCCTTGCGCTCGAGGACAGCTGCACAGCGCTTGGGCATCGATGCAACCAAGTTGGCAATGACTGAGTGGTCGAGATCGCGCCACGCTTGGGTGATGGCGGACTTGAGCTCTTGCTGCGATGAGAACTGGCGACCGTGCGCGTACACGGTTCTCGTCAGGATGCCCCAGAGGTGCTCGATCGGATTGAGATCCGGGGACATCGCTGGCCAGCTCATCGTCGTCACGTTGCTCGTCTGCAGCCATGCTTGAGTAAGTCGAGCGCGATGACACGGCGCGTTGTCATGCTGAAACACGTGCCCTTCTTCGTGGTGTGCGCGTAAGAACGGCAGCAAGTGCGTGGCAAGCGTCTCTGTGTAGCGTTGCGCGTCTTGGCCGCCCTCAATGAACTTGAGCTCCGACTTGCCGGCTGCAGAGAATGCGCCCCAGACCATGACCGATCCTCCACCGCTGTGACGCTTCACGGCGCATCGCTCTGGCTGCCCCGCGCGATGCCAGTAAAACTGCAAGCCATCCGGCCCATCCATGTTCCACTTCTTCTCGTCGCTAAACACGACACGCGACCACTCACTCGCGCCCCAAGCTGCTCTCTCGCTCGCCCATGCGACTCGTCCTTTTTGGTGCATCTTGGTCATCACCGTCGTCCGCTTCTTCTTCTTCCAAGACACGTCAGGGTGTGCATGGAGGACGCGCTGCACGGTGCGCACCGATGCGTCAACACCGACACTCGCTCGGGCTTGAGAGGCGCTCTCATTTCGCGTCGTGACCGCGCGCACCAGCCGCCGGCCCTCACGCTCAGACACTTTTCGAGGCCTTCCCGTGCGCTGTTTGGTCTTCGAGGCTCTCTCGCCGTTGATGACGCGTGACACAGTCGATACGCTGCGCTGCACACGCGTTGCAATCGCCTGCAGCCTCTCGCCTTGGCCTCGAAGGTCGAGGATAGTTGCGACGTCGCTCGCCGTCATCTCTTGCCACGCCGTCATCGCAAAACAGCTTCGGAGGCACTGGAAAATTGTTCGCTTGGTGTACGCAATGTGTTCTATCTAAATTACGTGTTTTCGAGCTCGTTTGACCACAATTACAATTTTGATACCAATCTTACCACGCCTCTCCATTTATTCTCGCATCGTTGAAATATTTCGAAAATGACATTTTCTGCCATTGTGCTGGCTACACTGTGTATTTCGATGATCGACATATAGCATTCGAACCGTATTTAATTGCGCTATTAATCCAGCTTCATTGCAGCTCTGTCCGATGAAAATCAAAAATATTTGAAATGAAACAAGAAATTTCCAAGACTTTTGTCGTGCACTTTAATGAATGAGCGAAAGAATGCTTGTGATGAAAAGAACGAGGAAAATGCTGAACTTGCAAAGTGGCCCGAATGCTCCATTTAGTATTTGTCTTAAAAGTGGAACTATAAAATACCTCTAAAATATGTTCGAACAGCATTAAAAGACCTTGAACTGATATATTCATGAGATACTAAGGAAGGAGCAAAAGAATGCTTTGATGAAAAGAACGAGGGAAAATGTTACTCGGGTGTGGCTATATTGATGAAACAATTAGGTGCTACTGTAGAGAGAAAAAACCAAAGTGGCCACATTGCTCCGTTTAGTGTATATACTCTTGCACAATATACCCAAGCGGCACTGACATCGATCACTCACTCAGCCATACGCAGTACCAAACGCCAGCAGGAACATTGCAACACGAGAGCACCAGAACACTGGAACACCAACACCAACACCAACACCAACACCAACACCAACACATACGCAAGAACGAAACCGCTCGCACAACGCGATGCAACACAACGCAACGCAACACAACACACAACCTCACATGCGAGAGCAAAAGACAGACAAGACAAAGCAAACCACAACACCAAACATGAACGCAAAACAAAACACAAATCACAAATCACAAAACACAAACAAAATCAAAAGCAGTGCCCACCGTGGGGCTCGAACCCACGACCACAAGATTAAGAGTCTTGCGCTCTACCAACTGAGCTAGACAGGCGCTACGGCACACACACAACACACACACATACACAACGCTGCACAACACACACACACAACACACAACACACACACACACAACACACACATACACACGCAAAACACACAACACAACACACCGCTCAACACACAAAACAAAACACAACACACACAACACACAAACACCAAACTCCAAACACCAAACTCCAAAACACACACAAACACACAAACTGAGGCTCGTCGCGCACCCCACACTTTCACACACACCAAACACACACACACATACACCAACACAACATCGCATGCACCACAACCACGTCAAGCGACAAACGCGTGCCTGGCACGTCCACAACGGCGAGTGGACGGTAGTGGACGCACAGTGGACGCAGCCAGTGGACCAGTGCATCTGCAAACAAACACAAACAAAACACAAACACAAACACATACGCACACGCAAAGACAAACACACGTACGTGCGTTGTATGGCATTCTACACATATACACATACGCATACACGTACACGTACACGTACACTCGCCAGCGTGCATCTTTGCACAATATACCCAAGCGGCACTGACATCGATCACTCACTCAGCCATACGCAGTACCAAACGCCAGCAGGAACATTGCAACACGAGAGCACCAGAACACTGGAACACCAACACCAACACCAACACCAACACCAACACCAACACCAACACCAACACCAACACATACGCAAGAACGAAACCGCTCGCACAACGCGATGCAACACAACGCAACGCAACACAACACACAACCTCACATGCGAGAGCAAAAGACAGACAAGACAAAGCAAACCACAACACCAAACATGAACGCAAAACAAAACACAAATCACAAAACACAAACAAAATCAAAAGCAGTGCCCACCGTGGGGCTCGAACCCACGACCACAAGATTAAGAGTCTTGCGCTCTACCAACTGAGCTAGACAGGCGCTACGGCACACACACAACACACACACATACACAACGCTGCACAACACACACACACAACACACAACACACACACACACAACACACACATACACACGCAAAACACACAACACAACACACCGCTCAACACACAAAACAAAACACAACACACACAACACACAAACACCAAACTCCAAACACCAAACTCCAAAACACACACAAACACACAAACTGAGGCTCGTCGCGCACCCCACACTTTCACACACACCAAACACACACACACATACACCAACACAACATCGCATGCACCACAAACCACGTCAAGCGACAAACGCGTGCCTGGCACGTCCACAACGGCGAGTGGACGGTAGTGGACGCACAGTGGACGCAGCCAGTGGACCAGTGCATCTGCAAACAAACACAAACAAAACACAAACACAAACACATACGCACACGCAAAGACAAACACACGTACGTGCGTTGTATGGCATTCTACACATATACACATACGCATACACGTACACGTACACGTACACTCGCCAGCGTGCATCTTTGCACAATATACCCAAGCGGCACTGACATCGATCACTCACTCAGCCATACGCAGTACCAAACGCCAGCAGGAACATTGCAACACGAGAGCACCAGAACACTGGAACACACCAACACCAACACCAACACCAACACCAACACCAACACATACGCAAGAACGAAACCGCTCGCACAACGCGATGCAACACAACGCAACGCAACACAACACACAACCTCACATGCGAGAGCAAAAGACAGACAAGACAAAGCAAACCACAACACCAAACATGAACGCAAAACAAAACACAAATCACAAAACACAAACAAAATCAAAAGCAGTGCCCACCGTGGGGCTCGAACCCACGACCACAAGATTAAGAGTCTTGCGCTCTACCAACTGAGCTAGACAGGCGCTACGGCACACACACAACACACACACATACACAACGCTGCACAACACACACACACAACACACAACACACACACACACAACACACACATACACACGCAAAACACACAACACAACACACCGCTCAACACACAAAACAAAACACAACACACACAACACACAAACACCAAACTCCAAACACCAAACTCCAAAACACACACAAACACACAAACTGAGGCTCGTCGCGCACCCCACACTTTCACACACACCAAACACACACACACATACACCAACACAACATCGCATGCACCACAAACCACGTCAAGCGACAAACGCGTGCCTGGCACGTCCACAACGGCGAGTGGACGGTAGTGGACGCACAGTGGACGCAGCCAGTGGACCAGTGCATCTGCAAACAAACACAAACAAAACACAAACACAAACACATACGCACACGCAAAGACAAACACACGTACGTGCGTTGTATGGCATTCTACACATATACACATACGCATACACGTACACGTACACGTACACTCGCCAGCGTGCATCTTTGCACAATATACCCAAGCGGCACTGACATCGATCACTCACTCAGCCATACGCAGTACCAAACGCCAGCAGGAACATTGCAACACGAGAGCACCAGAACACTGGAACACCAACACCAACACCAACACCAACACCAACACCAACACCACACAACACCAACACATACGCAAGAACGAAACCGCTCGCACAACGCGATGCAACACAACGCAACGCAACACAACACACAACCTCACATGCGAGAGCAAAAGACAGACAAGACAAAGCAAACCACAACACCAAACATGAACGCAAAACAAAACACAAATCACAAATCACAAAACACAAACAAAATCAAAAGCAGTGCCCACCGTGGGGCTCGAACCCACGACCACAAGATTAAGAGTCTTGCGCTCTACCAACTGAGCTAGACAGGCGCTACGGCACACACACAACACACACACATACACAACGCTGCACAACACACACACACACAACACACAACACACACACACACAACACACACATACACACGCAAAACACACAACACAACACACCGCTCAACACACAAAACAAAACACAACACACACAACACACAAACACCAAACTCCAAACACCAAACTCCAAAACACACACAAACACACAAACTGAGGCTCGTCGCGCACCCCACACTTTCACACACACCAAACACACACACACATACACCAACACAACATCGCATGCACCACAAACCACGTCAAGCGACAAACGCGTGCCTGGCACGTCCACAACGGCGAGTGGACGGTAGTGGACGCACAGTGGACGCAGCCAGTGGACCAGTGCATCTGCAAACAAACACAAACAAAACACAAACACAAACACATACGCACACGCAAAGACAAACACACGTACGTGCGTTGTATGGCATTCTACACATATACACATACGCATACACGTACACGTACACGTACACTCGCCAGCGTGCATCTTTGCACAATATACCCAAGCGGCACTGACATCGATCACTCACTCAGCCATACGCAGTACCAAACGCCAGCAGGAACATTGCAACACGAGAGCACCAGAACACTGGAACACCAACACCAACCAACACCAACACCAACACCAACACCAACACACATACGCAAGAACGAAACCGCTCGCACAACGCGATGCAACACAACGCAACGCAACACAACACACAACCTCACATGCGAGAGCAAAAGACAGACAAGACAAAGCAAACCACAACACCAAACATGAACGCAAAACAAAACACAAATCACAAAACACAAAACACAAACAAAATCAAAAGCAGTGCCCACCGTGGGGCTCGAACCCACGACCACAAGATTAAGAGTCTTGCGCTCTACCAACTGAGCTAGACAGGCGCTACGGCACACACACAACACACACACATACACAACGCTGCACAACACACACACACACAACACACAACACACACACACACAACACACACATACACACGCAAAACACACAACACAACACACCGCTCAACACACAAAACAAAACACAACACACACAACACACAAACACCAAACTCCAAACACCAAACTCCAAAACACACACAAACACACAAACTGAGGCTCGTCGCGCACCCCACACTTTCACACACACCAAACACACACACACATACACCAACACAACATCGCATGCACCACAAACCACGTCAAGCGACAAACGCGTGCCTGGCACGTCCACAACGGCGAGTGGACGGTAGTGGACGCACAGTGGACGCAGCCAGTGGACCAGTGCATCTGCAAACAAACACAAACAAAACACAAACACAAACACATACGCACACGCAAAGACAAACACACGTACGTGCGTTGTATGGCATTCTACACATATACACATACGCATACACGTACACGTACACGTACACTCGCCAGCGTGCATCTTTGCACAATATACCCAAGCGGCACTGACATCGATCACTCACTCAGCCATACGCAGTACCAAACGCCAGCAGGAACATTGCAACACGAGAGCACCAGAACACTGGAACACCAACACCAACACCAACACCAACACCAACACCAACACATACGCAAGAACGAAACCGCTCGCACAACGCGATGCAACACAACGCAACGCAACACAACACACAACCTCACATGCGAGAGCAAAAGACAGACAAGACAAAGCAAACCACAACACCAAACATGAACGCAAAACAAACACAAATCACAAATCACAAAACACAAACAAAATCAAAAGCAGTGCCCACCGTGGGGCTCGAACCCACGACCACAAGATTAAGAGTCTTGCGCTCTACCAACTGAGCTAGACAGGCGCTACGGCACACACACAACACACACACATACACAACGCTGCACAACACACACACACACAACACACAACACACACACACACAACACACACATACACACGCAAAACACACAACACACACACACCGCTCAACACACAAAACAAAACACAACACACACAACACACAAACACCAAACTCCAAACACCAAACTCCAAAACACACACAAACACACAAACTGAGGCTCGTCGCGCACCCCACACTTTCACACACACCAAACACACACACACATACACCAACACAACATCGCATGCACCACAAACCACGTCAAGCGACAAACGCGTGCCTGGCACGTCCACAACGGCGAGTGGACGGTAGTGGACGCACAGTGGACGCAGCCAGTGGACCAGTGCATCTGCAAACAAACACAAACAAAACACAAACACAAACACATACGCACACGCAAAGACAAACACACGTACGTGCGTTGTATGGCATTCTACACATATACACATACGCATACACGTACACGTACACGTACACTCGCCAGCGTGCATCTTTGCACAATATACCCAAGCGGCACTGACATCGATCACTCACTCAGCCATACGCAGTACCAAACGCCAGCAGGAACATTGCAACACGAGAGCACCAGAACACTGGAACACCAACACCAACACCAACACCAACACCAACACCAACACCAACACCAACACATACGCAAGAACGAAACCGCTCGCACAACGCGATGCAACACAACGCAACGCAACACAACACACAACCTCACATGCGAGAGCAAAAGACAGACAAGACAAAGCAAACCACAACACCAAACATGAACGCAAAACAAAACACAAATCACAAACACAAACACAAACAAAATCAAAAGCAGTGCCCACCGTGGGGCTCGAACCCACGACCACAAGATTAAGAGTCTTGCGCTCTACCAACTGAGCTAGACAGGCGCTACGGCACACACACAACACACACACATACACAACGCTGCACAACACACACACACAACACACAACACACACACACACAACACACACATACACACGCAAAACACACAACACAACACACCGCTCAACACACAAAACAAAACACAACACACACAACACACAAACACCAAACTCCAAACACCAAACTCCAAAACACACACAAACACACAAACTGAGGCTCGTCGCGCACCCCACACTTTCACACACACCAAACACACACACACATACACCAACACAACATCGCATGCACCACAAACCACGTCAAGCGACAAACGCGTGCCTGGCACGTCCACAACGGCGAGTGGACGGTAGTGGACGCACAGTGGACGCAGCCAGTGGACCAGTGCATCTGCAAACAACACAAACAAAACACAAACAAACACATACGCACACGCAAAGACAAACACACGTACGTGCGTTGTATGGCATTCTACACATATACACATACGCATACACGTACACGTACACGTACACTCGCCAGCGTGCATCTTTGCACAATATACCCAAGCGGCACTGACATCGATCACTCACTCAGCCATACGCAGTACCAAACGCCAGCAGGAACATTGCAACACGAGAGCACCAGAACACTGGAACACCAACACCAACACCAACACCACACCACACCAACACCAACACCAACACATACGCAAGAACGAAACCGCTCGCACAACGCGATGCAACACAACGCAACGCAACACAACACACAACCTCACATGCGAGAGCAAAAGACAGACAAGACAAAGCAAACCACAACACCAAACATGAACGCAAAACAAAACACAAATCACAAATCACAAAACACAAACAAAATCAAAAGCAGTGCCCACCGTGGGGCTCGAACCCACGACCACAAGATTAAGAGTCTTGCGCTCTACCAACTGAGCTAGACAGGCGCTACGGCACACACACAACACACACACATACACAACGCTGCACAACACACACACACAACACACAACACACACACACACAACACACACATACACACGCAAAACACACAACACAACACACCGCTCAACACACAAAACAAAACACAACACACACAACACACAAACACCAAACTCCAAACACCAAACTCCAAAACACACACAAACACACAAACTGAGGCTCGTCGCGCACCCCACACTTTCACACACACCAAACACACACACACATACACCAACACAACATCGCATGCACCACAAACCACGTCAAGCGACAAACGCGTGCCTGGCACGTCCACAACGGCGAGTGGACGGTAGTGGACGCACAGTGGACGCAGCCAGTGGACCAGTGCATCTGCAAACAAACACAAACAAAACACAAACACAAACACATACGCACACGCAAAGACAAACACACGTACGTGCGTTGTATGGCATTCTACACATATACACATACGCATACACGTACACGTACACGTACACTCGCCAGCGTGCATCTTTGCACAATATACCCAAGCGGCACTGACATCGATCACTCACTCAGCCATACGCAGTACCAAACGCCAGCAGGAACATTGCAACACGAGAGCACCAGAACACTGGAACACCAACACCAACACCAACACCAACACCAACACCACACCAACACCAACACATACGCAAGAACGAAACCGCTCGCACAACGCGATGCAACACAACGCAACGCAACACAACACACAACCTCACATGCGAGAGCAAAAGACAGACAAGACAAAGCAAACCACAACACCAAACATGAACGCAAAACAAAACACAAATCACAAACACAAAACACAAACAAAATCAAAAGCAGTGCCCACCGTGGGGCTCGAACCCACGACCACAAGATTAAGAGTCTTGCGCTCTACCAACTGAGCTAGACAGGCGCTACGGCACACACACAACACACACACATACACAACGCTGCACAACACACACACACAACACACAACACACACACACACAACACACACATACACACGCAAAACACACAACACAACACACCGCTCAACACACAAAACAAAACACAACACACACAACACACAAACACCAAACTCCAAACACCAAACTCCAAAACACACACAAACACACAAACTGAGGCTCGTCGCGCACCCCACACTTTCACACACACCAAACACACACACACATACACCAACACAACATCGCATGCACCACAAACCACGTCAAGCGACAAACGCGTGCCTGGCACGTCCACAACGGCGAGTGGACGGTAGTGGACGCACAGTGGACGCAGCCAGTGGACCAGTGCATCTGCAAACAAACACAAACAAAACACAAACACAAACACATACGCACACGCAAAGACAAACACACGTACGTGCGTTGTATGGCATTCTACACATATACACATACGCATACACGTACACGTACACGTACACTCGCCAGCGTGCATCTTTGCACAATATACCCAAGCGGCACTGACATCGATCACTCACTCAGCCATACGCAGTACCAAACGCCAGCAGGAACATTGCAACACGAGAGCACCAGAACACTGGAACACCAACACCAACACCAACACCAACACCAACACCAACACCAACACCAACACATACGCAAGAACGAAACCGCTCGCACAACGCGATGCAACACAACGCAACGCAACACAACACACAACCTCACATGCGAGAGCAAAAGACAGACAAGACAAAGCAAACCACAACACCAAACATGAACGCAAAACAAAACACAAATCACAAAACACAAAACACAAACAAAATCAAAAGCAGTGCCCACCGTGGGGCTCGAACCCACGACCACAAGATTAAGAGTCTTGCGCTCTACCAACTGAGCTAGACAGGCGCTACGGCACACACACAACACACACACATACACAACGCTGCACAACACACACACACAACACACAACACACACACACACAACACACACATACACACGCAAAACACACAACACAACACACCGCTCAACACACAAAACAAAACACAACACACACAACACACAAACACCAAACTCCAAACACCAAACTCCAAAACACACACAAACACACAAACTGAGGCTCGTCGCGCACCCCACACTTTCACACACACCAAACACACACACACATACACCAACACAACATCGCATGCACCACAAACCACGTCAAGCGACAAACGCGTGCCTGGCACGTCCACAACGGCGAGTGGACGGTAGTGGACGCACAGTGGACGCAGCCAGTGGACCAGTGCATCTGCAAACAAACACAAACAAAACACAAACACAAACACATACGCACACGCAAAGACAAACACACGTACGTGCGTTGTATGGCATTCTACACATATACACATACGCATACACGTACACGTACACGTACACTCGCCAGCGTGCATCTTTGCACAATATACCCAAGCGGCACTGACATCGATCACTCACTCAGCCATACGCAGTACCAAACGCCAGCAGGAACATTGCAACACGAGAGCACCAGAACACTGGAACACCAACACCAACACCAACACCAACACCAACACCAACACCAACACCAACACATACGCAAGAACGAAACCGCTCGCACAACGCGATGCAACACAACGCAACGCAACACAACACACAACCTCACATGCGAGAGCAAAAGACAGACAAGACAAAGCAAACCACAACACCAAACATGAACGCAAAACAAAACACAAATCACAAAACACAAAACACAAACAAAATCAAAAGCAGTGCCCACCGTGGGGCTCGAACCCACGACCACAAGATTAAGAGTCTTGCGCTCTACCAACTGAGCTAGACAGGCGCTACGGCACACACACAACACACACACATACACAACGCTGCACAACACACACACACAACACACAACACACACACACACAACACACACATACACACGCAAAACACACAACACAACACACCGCTCAACACACAAAACAAAACACAACACACACAACACACAAACACCAAACTCCAAACACCAAACTCCAAAACACACACAAACACACAAACTGAGGCTCGTCGCGCACCCCACACTTTCACACACACCAAACACACACACACATACACCAACACAACATCGCATGCACCACAAACCACGTCAAGCGACAAACGCGTGCCTGGCACGTCCACAACGGCGAGTGGACGGTAGTGGACGCACAGTGGACGCAGCCAGTGGACCAGTGCATCTGCAAACAAACACAAACAAAACACAAACACAAACACATACGCACACGCAAAGACAAACACACGTACGTGCGTTGTATGGCATTCTACACATATACACATACGCATACACGTACACGTACACGTACACGTACACTCGCCAGCGTGCATCTTTGCACAATATACCCAAGCGGCACTGACATCGATCACTCACTCAGCCATACGCAGTACCAAACGCCAGCAGGAACATTGCAACACGAGAGCACCAGAACACTGGAACACCAACACCAACACCAACACCAACACCAACACCAACACCAACACCAACACCAACACATACGCAAGAACGAAACCGCTCGCACAACGCGATGCAACACAACGCAACGCAACACAACACACAACCTCACATGCGAGAGCAAAAGACAGACAAGACAAAGCAAACCACAACACCAAACATGAACGCAAAACAAAACACAAATCACAAATCACAAAACACAAACAAAATCAAAAGCAGTGCCCACCGTGGGGCTCGAACCCACGACCACAAGATTAAGAGTCTTGCGCTCTACCAACTGAGCTAGACAGGCGCTACGGCACACACACAACACACACACATACACAACGCTGCACAACACACACACACAACACACAACACACACACACACAACACACACATACACACGCAAAACACACAACACAACACACCGCTCAACACACAAAACAAAACACAACACACACAACACACAAACACCAAACTCCAAACACCAAACTCCAAAACACACACAAACACACAAACTGAGGCTCGTCGCGCACCCCACACTTTCACACACACCAAACACACACACACATACACCAACACAACATCGCATGCACCACAAACCACGTCAAGCGACAAACGCGTGCCTGGCACGTCCACAACGGCGAGTGGACGGTAGTGGACGCACAGTGGACGCAGCCAGTGGACCAGTGCATCTGCAAACAAACACAAACAAAACACAAACACAAACACATACGCACACGCAAAGACAAACACACGTACGTGCGTTGTATGGCATTCTACACATATACACATACGCATACACGTACACGTACACGTACACGTACACTCGCCAGCGTGCATCTTTGCACAATATACCCAAGCGGCACTGACATCGATCACTCACTCAGCCATACGCAGTACCAAACGCCAGCAGGAACATTGCAACACGAGAGCACCAGAACACTGGAACACCAACACCAACACCAACACCAACACCAACACCAACACCAACACCAACACATACGCAAGAACGAAACCGCTCGCACAACGCGATGCAACACAACGCAACGCAACACAACACACAACCTCACATGCGAGAGCAAAAGACAGACAAGACAAAGCAAACCACAACACCAAACATGAACGCAAAACAAAACACAAATCACAAAACACAAAACACAAACAAAATCAAAAGCAGTGCCCACCGTGGGGCTCGAACCCACGACCACAAGATTAAGAGTCTTGCGCTCTACCAACTGAGCTAGACAGGCGCTACGGCACACACACAACACACACACATACACAACGCTGCACAACACACACACACAACACACAACACACACACACACAACACACACATACACACGCAAAACACACAACACAACACACCGCTCAACACACAAAACAAAACACAACACACACAACACACAAACACCAAACTCCAAACACCAAACTCCAAAACACACACAACACACAAACTGAGGCTCGTCGCGCACCCCACACTTTCACACACACCAAACACACACACACATACACCAACACAACATCGCATGCACCACAAACCACGTCAAGCGACAAACGCGTGCCTGGCACGTCCACAACGGCGAGTGGACGGTAGTGGACGCACAGTGGACGCAGCCAGTGGACCAGTGCATCTGCAAACAAACACAAACAAAACACAAACACAAACACATACGCACACGCAAAGACAAACACACGTACGTGCGTTGTATGGCATTCTACACATATACACATACGCATACACGTACACGTACACGTACACTCGCCAGCGTGCATCTTTGCACAATATACCCAAGCGGCACTGACATCGATCACTCACTCAGCCATACGCAGTACCAAACGCCAGCAGGAACATTGCAACACGAGAGCACCAGAACACTGGAACACCAACACCAACACCAACACCAACACCAACACCAACACCAACACCAACACATACGCAAGAACGAAACCGCTCGCACAACGCGATGCAACACAACGCAACGCAACACAACACACAACCTCACATGCGAGAGCAAAAGACAGACAAGACAAAGCAAACCACAACACCAAACATGAACGCAAAACAAAACACAAATCACAAACACAAAACACAAACAAAATCAAAAGCAGTGCCCACCGTGGGGCTCGAACCCACGACCACAAGATTAAGAGTCTTGCGCTCTACCAACTGAGCTAGACAGGCGCTACGGCACACACACAACACACACACATACACAACGCTGCACAACACACACACACAACACACAACACACACACACACAACACACACATACACACGCAAAACACACAACACAACACACCGCTCAACACACAAAACAAAACACAACACACACAACACACAAACACCAAACTCCAAACACCAAACTCCAAAACACACACAAACACACAAACTGAGGCTCGTCGCGCACCCCACACTTTCACACACACCAAACACACACACACATACACCAACACAACATCGCATGCACCACAAACCACGTCAAGCGACAAACGCGTGCCTGGCACGTCCACAACGGCGAGTGGACGGTAGTGGACGCACAGTGGACGCAGCCAGTGGACCAGTGCATCTGCAAACAAACACAAACAAAACACAAACACAAACACATACGCACACGCAAAGACAAACACACGTACGTGCGTTGTATGGCATTCTACACATATACACATACGCATACACGTACACGTACACGTACACTCGCCAGCGTGCATCTTTGCACAATATACCCAAGCGGCACTGACATCGATCACTCACTCAGCCATACGCAGTACCAAACGCCAGCAGGAACATTGCAACACGAGAGCACCAGAACACTGGAACACCAACACCAACACCAACACCAACACCAACACCAACACCAACACCAACACCAACACATACGCAAGAACGAAACCGCTCGCACAACGCGATGCAACACAACGCAACGCAACACAACACACAACCTCACATGCGAGAGCAAAAGACAGACAAGACAAAGCAAACCACAACACCAAACATGAACGCAAAACAAAACACAAATCACAAAACACAAAACACAAACAAAATCAAAAGCAGTGCCCACCGTGGGGCTCGAACCCACGACCACAAGATTAAGAGTCTTGCGCTCTACCAACTGAGCTAGACAGGCGCTACGGCACACACACAACACACACACATACACAACGCTGCACAACACACACACACAACACACAACACACACACACACAACACACACATACACACGCAAAACACACAACACAACACACCGCTCAACACACAAAACAAAACACAACACACACAACACACAAACACCAAACTCCAAACACCAAACTCCAAAACACACACAAACACACAAACTGAGGCTCGTCGCGCACCCCACACTTTCACACACACCAAACACACACACACATACACCAACACAACATCGCATGCACCACAAACCACGTCAAGCGACAAACGCGTGCCTGGCACGTCCACAACGGCGAGTGGACGGTAGTGGACGCACAGTGGACGCAGCCAGTGGACCAGTGCATCTGCAAACAAACACAAACAAAACACAAACACAAACACATACGCACACGCAAAGACAAACACACGTACGTGCGTTGTATGGCATTCTACACATATACACATACGCATACACGTACACGTACACGTACACGTACACTCGCCAGCGTGCATCTTTGCACAATATACCCAAGCGGCACTGACATCGATCACTCACTCAGCCATACGCAGTACCAAACGCCAGCAGGAACATTGCAACACGAGAGCACCAGAACACTGGAACACCAACACCAACACCAACACCAACACCAACACCAACACCAACACCAACACCAACACATACGCAAGAACGAAACCGCTCGCACAACGCGATGCAACACAACGCAACGCAACACAACACACAACCTCACATGCGAGAGCAAAAGACAGACAAGACAAAGCAAACCACAACACCAAACATGAACGCAAAACAAAACACAAATCACAAACACAAAACACAAACAAAATCAAAAGCAGTGCCCACCGTGGGGCTCGAACCCACGACCACAAGATTAAGAGTCTTGCGCTCTACCAACTGAGCTAGACAGGCGCTACGGCACACACACAACACACACACATACACAACGCTGCACAACACACACACACAACACACAACACACACACACACAACACACACATACACACGCAAAACACACAACACAACACACCGCTCAACACACAAAACAAAACACAACACACACAACACACAAACACCAAACTCCAAACACCAAACTCCAAAACACACACAAACACACAAACTGAGGCTCGTCGCGCACCCCACACTTTCACACACACCAAACACACACACACATACACCAACACAACATCGCATGCACCACAAACCACGTCAAGCGACAAACGCGTGCCTGGCACGTCCACAACGGCGAGTGGACGGTAGTGGACGCACAGTGGACGCAGCCAGTGGACCAGTGCATCTGCAAACAAACACAAACAAAACACAAACACAAACACATACGCACACGCAAAGACAAACACACGTACGTGCGTTGTATGGCATTCTACACATATACACATACGCATACACGTACACGTACACGTACACGTACACTCGCCAGCGTGCATCTTTGCACAATATACCCAAGCGGCACTGACATCGATCACTCACTCAGCCATACGCAGTACCAAACGCCAGCAGGAACATTGCAACACGAGAGCACCAGAACACTGGAACACCAACACCAACACCAACACCAACACCAACACCAACACCAACACCAACACCAACACATACGCAAGAACGAAACCGCTCGCACAACGCGATGCAACACAACGCAACGCAACACAACACACAACCTCACATGCGAGAGCAAAAGACAGACAAGACAAAGCAAACCACAACACCAAACATGAACGCAAAACAAAACACAAATCACAAACACAAACACAAACAAAATCAAAAGCAGTGCCCACCGTGGGGCTCGAACCCACGACCACAAGATTAAGAGTCTTGCGCTCTACCAACTGAGCTAGACAGGCGCTACGGCACACACACAACACACACACATACACAACGCTGCACAACACACACACACAACACACAACACACACACACACAACACACACATACACACGCAAAACACACAACACAACACACCGCTCAACACACAAAACAAAACACAACACACACAACACACAAACACCAAACTCCAAACACCAAACTCCAAAACACACACAAACACACAAACTGAGGCTCGTCGCGCACCCCACACTTTCACACACACCAAACACACACACACATACACCAACACAACATCGCATGCACCACAAACCACGTCAAGCGACAAACGCGTGCCTGGCACGTCCACAACGGCGAGTGGACGGTAGTGGACGCACAGTGGACGCAGCCAGTGGACCAGTGCATCTGCAAACAAACACAAACAAAACACAAACACAAACACATACGCACACGCAAAGACAAACACACGTACGTGCGTTGTATGGCATTCTACACATATACACATACGCATACACGTACACGTACACGTACACGTACACTCGCCAGCGTGCATCTTTGCACAATATACCCAAGCGGCACTGACATCGATCACTCACTCAGCCATACGCAGTACCAAACGCCAGCAGGAACATTGCAACACGAGAGCACCAGAACACTGGAACACCAACACCAACACCAACACCAACACCAACACCAACACCAACACATACGCAAGAACGAAACCGCTCGCACAACGCGATGCAACACAACGCAACGCAACACAACACACAACCTCACATGCGAGAGCAAAAGACAGACAAGACAAAGCAAACCACAACACCAAACATGAACGCAAAACAAAACACAAATCACAAACACAAAACACAAACAAAATCAAAAGCAGTGCCCACCGTGGGGCTCGAACCCACGACCACAAGATTAAGAGTCTTGCGCTCTACCAACTGAGCTAGACAGGCGCTACGGCACACACACAACACACACATACACAACGCTGCACAACACACACACACAACACACAACACACACACACACAACACACACATACACACGCAAAACACACAACACAACACACCGCTCAACACACAAAACAAAACACAACACACACAACACACAAACACCAAACTCCAAACACCAAACTCCAAAACACACACAAACACACAAACTGAGGCTCGTCGCGCACCCCACACTTTCACACACACCAAACACACACACACATACACCAACACAACATCGCATGCACCACAAACCACGTCAAGCGACAAACGCGTGCCTGGCACGTCCACAACGGCGAGTGGACGGTAGTGGACGCACAGTGGACGCAGCCAGTGGACCAGTGCATCTGCAAACAAACACAAACAAAACACAAACACAAACACATACGCACACGCAAAGACAAACACACGTACGTGCGTTGTATGGCATTCTACACATATACACATACGCATACACGTACACGTACACGTACTACACTCGCCAGCGTGCATCTTTGCACAATATACCCAAGCGGCACTGACATCGATCACTCACTCAGCCATACGCAGTACCAAACGCCAGCAGGAACATTGCAACACGAGAGCACCAGAACACTGGAACACCAACACCAACACCAACACCAACACCAACACCAACACCAACACCAACACATACGCAAGAACGAAACCGCTCGCACAACGCGATGCAACACAACGCAACGCAACACAACACACAACCTCACATGCGAGAGCAAAAGACAGACAAGACAAAGCAAACCACAACACCAAACATGAACGCAAAACAAAACACAAATCACAAACACAAAACACAAACAAAATCAAAAGCAGTGCCCACCGTGGGGCTCGAACCCACGACCACAAGATTAAGAGTCTTGCGCTCTACCAACTGAGCTAGACAGGCGCTACGGCACACACACAACACACACACATACACAACGCTGCACAACACACACACACAACACACAACACACACACACACAACACACACATACACACGCAAAACACACAACACAACACACCGCTCAACACACAAAACAAAACACAACACACACAACACACAAACACCAAACTCCAAACACCAAACTCCAAAACACACACAAACACACAAACTGAGGCTCGTCGCGCACCCCACACTTTCACACACACCAAACACACACACACATACACCAACACAACATCGCATGCACCACAAACCACGTCAAGCGACAAACGCGTGCCTGGCACGTCCACAACGGCGAGTGGACGGTAGTGGACGCACAGTGGACGCAGCCAGTGGACCAGTGCATCTGCAAACAAACACAAACAAAACACAAACACAAACACATACGCACACGCAAAGACAAACACACGTACGTGCGTTGTATGGCATTCTACACATATACACATACGCATACACGTACACGTACACGTACACTCGCCAGCGTGCATCTTTGCACAATATACCCAAGCGGCACTGACATCGATCACTCACTCAGCCATACGCAGTACCAAACGCCAGCAGGAACATTGCAACACGAGAGCACCAGAACACTGGAACACCAACACCAACACCAACACCAACACCAACACCAACACCAACACCAACACATACGCAAGAACGAAACCGCTCGCACAACGCGATGCAACACAACGCAACGCAACACAACACACAACCTCACATGCGAGAGCAAAAGACAGACAAGACAAAGCAAACCACAACACCAAACATGAACGCAAAACAAAACACAAATCACAAAACACAAAACACAAACAAAATCAAAAGCAGTGCCCACCGTGGGGCTCGAACCCACGACCACAAGATTAAGAGTCTTGCGCTCTACCAACTGAGCTAGACAGGCGCTACGGCACACACACAACACACACACATACACAACGCTGCACAACACACACACACAACACACAACACACACACACACAACACACACATACACACGCAAAACACACAACACAACACACCGCTCAACACACAAAACAAAACACAACACACACAACACACAAACACCAAACTCCAAACACCAAACTCCAAAACACACACAAACACACAAACTGAGGCTCGTCGCGCACCCCACACTTTCACACACACCAAACACACACACACATACACCAACACAACATCGCATGCACCACAAACCACGTCAAGCGACAAACGCGTGCCTGGCACGTCCACAACGGCGAGTGGACGGTAGTGGACGCACAGTGGACGCAGCCAGTGGACCAGTGCATCTGCAAACAAACACAAACAAAACACAAACACAAACACATACGCACACGCAAAGACAAACACACGTACGTGCGTTGTATGGCATTCTACACATATACACATACGCATACACGTACACGTACACGTACACTCGCCAGCGTGCATCTTTGCACAATATACCCAAGCGGCACTGACATCGATCACTCACTCAGCCATACGCAGTACCAAACGCCAGCAGGAACATTGCAACACGAGAGCACCAGAACACTGGAACACCAACACCAACACCAACACCAACACCAACACCAACACCAACACCAACACATACGCAAGAACGAAACCGCTCGCACAACGCGATGCAACACAACGCAACGCAACACAACACACAACCTCACATGCGAGAGCAAAAGACAGACAAGACAAAGCAAACCACAACACCAAACATGAACGCAAAACAAAACACAAATCACAAACACAAAACACAAACAAAATCAAAAGCAGTGCCCACCGTGGGGCTCGAACCCACGACCACAAGATTAAGAGTCTTGCGCTCTACCAACTGAGCTAGACAGGCGCTACGGCACACACACAACACACACACATACACAACGCTGCACAACACACACACACAACACACAACACACACACACACAACACACACATACACACGCAAAACACACAACACAACACACCGCTCAACACACAAAACAAAACACAACACACACAACACACAAACACCAAACTCCAAACACCAAACTCCAAAACACACACAAACACACAAACTGAGGCTCGTCGCGCACCCCACACTTTCACACACACCAAACACACACACACATACACCAACACAACATCGCATGCACCACAAACCACGTCAAGCGACAAACGCGTGCCTGGCACGTCCACAACGGCGAGTGGACGGTAGTGGACGCACAGTGGACGCAGCCAGTGGACCAGTGCATCTGCAAACAAACACAAACAAACACAAACACAAACACATACGCACACGCAAAGACAAACACACGTACGTGCGTTGTATGGCATTCTACACATATACACATACGCATACACGTACACGTACACGTACACGTACACTCGCCAGCGTGCATCTTTGCACAATATACCCAAGCGGCACTGACATCGATCACTCACTCAGCCATACGCAGTACCAAACGCCAGCAGGAACATTGCAACACGAGAGCACCAGAACACTGGAACACCAACACCAACACCAACACCAACACCAACACCAACACCAACACCAACACCAACACATACGCAAGAACGAAACCGCTCGCACAACGCGATGCAACACAACGCAACGCAACACAACACACAACCTCACATGCGAGAGCAAAAGACAGACAAGACAAAGCAAACCACAACACCAAACATGAACGCAAAACAAAACACAAATCACAAAACACAAAACACAAACAAAATCAAAAGCAGTGCCCACCGTGGGGCTCGAACCCACGACCACAAGATTAAGAGTCTTGCGCTCTACCAACTGAGCTAGACAGGCGCTACGGCACACACACAACACACACACATACACAACGCTGCACAACACACACACACAACACACAACACACACACACACAACACACACATACACACGCAAAACACACAACACAACACACCGCTCAACACACAAAACAAAACACAACACACACAACACACAAACACCAAACTCCAAACACCAAACTCCAAAACACACACAAACACACAAACTGAGGCTCGTCGCGCACCCCACACTTTCACACACACCAAACACACACACACATACACCAACACAACATCGCATGCACCACAAACCACGTCAAGCGACAAACGCGTGCCTGGCACGTCCACAACGGCGAGTGGACGGTAGTGGACGCACAGTGGACGCAGCCAGTGGACCAGTGCATCTGCAAACAAACACAAACAAAACACAAACACAAACACATACGCACACGCAAAGACAAACACACGTACGTGCGTTGTATGGCATTCTACACATATACACATACGCATACACGTACGTACACGTACACGTACACTCGCCAGCGTGCATCTTTGCACAATATACCCAAGCGGCACTGACATCGATCACTCACTCAGCCATACGCAGTACCAAACGCCAGCAGGAACATTGCAACACGAGAGCACCAGAACACTGGAACACCAACACCAACACCAACACCAACACCAACACCAACACCAACACCAACACATACGCAAGAACGAAACCGCTCGCACAACGCGATGCAACACAACGCAACGCAACACAACACACAACCTCACATGCGAGAGCAAAAGACAGACAAGACAAAGCAAACCACAACACCAAACATGAACGCAAAACAAAACACAAATCACAAAACACAAAACACAAACAAAATCAAAAGCAGTGCCCACCGTGGGGCTCGAACCCACGACCACAAGATTAAGAGTCTTGCGCTCTACCAACTGAGCTAGACAGGCGCTACGGCACACACACAACACACACACATACACAACGCTGCACAACACACACACACAACACACAACACACACACACACAACACACACATACACACGCAAAACACACAACACAACACACCGCTCAACACACAAAACAAAACACAACACACACAACACACAAACACCAAACTCCAAACACCAAACTCCAAAACACACACAAACACACAAACTGAGGCTCGTCGCGCACCCCACACTTTCACACACACCAAACACACACACACATACACCAACACAACATCGCATGCACCACAAACCACGTCAAGCGACAAACGCGTGCCTGGCACGTCCACAACGGCGAGTGGACGGTAGTGGACGCACAGTGGACGCAGCCAGTGGACCAGTGCATCTGCAAACAAACACAAACAAAACACAAACACAAACACATACGCACACGCAAAGACAAACACACGTACGTGCGTTGTATGGCATTCTACACATATACACATACGCATACACGTACACGTACACGTACACTCGCCAGCGTGCATCTTTGCACAATATACCCAAGCGGCACTGACATCGATCACTCACTCAGCCATACGCAGTACCAAACGCCAGCAGGAACATTGCAACACGAGAGCACCAGAACACTGGAACACCAACACCAACACCAACACCAACACCAACACCAACACCAACACCAACACATACGCAAGAACGAAACCGCTCGCACAACGCGATGCAACACAACGCAACGCAACACAACACACAACCTCACATGCGAGAGCAAAAGACAGACAAGACAAAGCAAACCACAACACCAAACATGAACGCAAAACAAAACACAAATCACAAAACACAAACACAAACAAAATCAAAAGCAGTGCCCACCGTGGGGCTCGAACCCACGACCACAAGATTAAGAGTCTTGCGCTCTACCAACTGAGCTAGACAGGCGCTACGGCACACACACAACACACACACATACACAACGCTGCACAACACACACACAACACACACACACACACACACAACACACACATACACACGCAAAACACACAACACAACACACCGCTCAACACACAAAACAAAACACAACACACACAACACACAAACACCAAACTCCAAACACCAAACTCCAAAACACACACAAACACACAAACTGAGGCTCGTCGCGCACCCCACACTTTCACACACACCAAACACACACACACATACACCAACACAACATCGCATGCACCACAAACCACGTCAAGCGACAAACGCGTGCCTGGCACGTCCACAACGGCGAGTGGACGGTAGTGGACGCACAGTGGACGCAGCCAGTGGACCAGTGCATCTGCAAACAAACACAAACAAAACACAAACACAAACACATACGCACACGCAAAGACAAACACACGTACGTGCGTTGTATGGCATTCTACACATATACACATACGCATACACGTACACGTACACGTACACTCGCCAGCGTGCATCTTTGCACAATATACCCAAGCGGCACTGACATCGATCACTCACTCAGCCATACGCAGTACCAAACGCCAGCAGGAACATTGCAACACGAGAGCACCAGAACACTGGAACACCAACACCAACACCAACACCAACACCAACACCAACACCAACACCAACACCAACACATACGCAAGAACGAAACCGCTCGCACAACGCGATGCAACACAACGCAACGCAACACAACACACAACCTCACATGCGAGAGCAAAAGACAGACAAGACAAAGCAAACCACAACACCAAACATGAACGCAAAACAAAACACAAATCACAAAACACAAAACACAAACAAAATCAAAAGCAGTGCCCACCGTGGGGCTCGAACCCACGACCACAAGATTAAGAGTCTTGCGCTCTACCAACTGAGCTAGACAGGCGCTACGGCACACACACAACACACACACATACACAACGCTGCACAACACACACACACAACACACAACACACACACACACAACACACACATACACACGCAAAACACACAACACAACACACCGCTCAACACACAAAACAAAACACAACACACACAACACACAAACACCAAACTCCAAACACCAAACTCCAAAACACACACAAACACACAAACTGAGGCTCGTCGCGCACCCCACACTTTCACACACACCAAACACACACACACATACACCAACACAACATCGCATGCACCACAAACCACGTCAAGCGACAAACGCGTGCCTGGCACGTCCACAACGGCGAGTGGACGGTAGTGGACGCACAGTGGACGCAGCCAGTGGACCAGTGCATCTGCAAACAAACACAAACAAAACACAAACACAAACACATACGCACACGCAAAGACAAACACACGTACGTGCGTTGTATGGCATTCTACACATATACACATACGCATACACGTACACGTACACGTACACGTACACTCGCCAGCGTGCATCTTTGCACAATATACCCAAGCGGCACTGACATCGATCACTCACTCAGCCATACGCAGTACCAAACGCCAGCAGGAACATTGCAACACGAGAGCACCAGAACACTGGAACACCAACACCAACACCAACACCAACACCAACACATACGCAAGAACGAAACCGCTCGCACAACGCGATGCAACACAACGCAACGCAACACAACACACAACCTCACATGCGAGAGCAAAAGACAGACAAGACAAAGCAAACCACAACACCAAACATGAACGCAAAACAAACACAAATCACAAATCACAAAACACAAACAAAATCAAAAGCAGTGCCCACCGTGGGGCTCGAACCCACGACCACAAGATTAAGAGTCTTGCGCTCTACCAACTGAGCTAGACAGGCGCTACGGGCACACACACAACACACACACATACACAACGCTGCACAACACACACACACAACACACAACACACACACACACAACACACACATACACACGCAAAACACACAACACAACACACCGCTCAACACACAAAACAAAACACAACACACACAACACACAAACACCAAACTCCAAACACCAAACTCCAAAACACACACAAACACACAAACTGAGGCTCGTCGCGCACCCCACACTTTCACACACACCAAACACACACACACATACACCAACACAACATCGCATGCACCACAAACCACGTCAAGCGACAAACGCGTGCCTGGCACGTCCACAACGGCGAGTGGACGGTAGTGGACGCACAGTGGACGCAGCCAGTGGACCAGTGCATCTGCAAACAAACACAAACAAAACACAAACACAAACACATACGCACACGCAAAGACAAACACACGTACGTGCGTTGTATGGCATTCTACACATATACACATACGCATACACGTACACGTACACGTACACTCGCCAGCGTGCATCTTTGCACAATATACCCAAGCGGCACTGACATCGATCACTCACTCAGCCATACGCAGTACCAAACGCCAGCAGGAACATTGCAACACGAGAGCACCAGAACACTGGAACACCAACACCAACACCAACACCAACACCAACACCAACACCAACACCAACACCAACACATACGCAAGAACGAAACCGCTCGCACAACGCGATGCAACACAACGCAACGCAACACAACACACAACCTCACATGCGAGAGCAAAAGACAGACAAGACAAAGCAAACCACAACACCAAACATGAACGCAAAACAAAACACAAATCACAAAACACAAAACACAAACAAAATCAAAAGCAGTGCCCACCGTGGGGCTCGAACCCACGACCACAAGATTAAGAGTCTTGCGCTCTACCAACTGAGCTAGACAGGCGCTACGGCACACACACAACACACACACATACACAACGCTGCACAACACACACACACAACACACAACACACACACACACAACACACACATACACACGCAAAACACACAACACAACACACCGCTCAACACACAAAACAAAACACAACACACACAACACACAAACACCAAACTCCAAACACCAAACTCCAAAACACACACAAACACACAAACTGAGGCTCGTCGCGCACCCCACACTTTCACACACACCAAACACACACACACATACACCAACACAACATCGCATGCACCACAAACCACGTCAAGCGACAAACGCGTGCCTGGCACGTCCACAACGGCGAGTGGACGGTAGTGGACGCACAGTGGACGCAGCCAGTGGACCAGTGCATCTGCAAACAAACACAAACAAAACACAAACACAAACACATACGCACACGCAAAGACAAACACACGTACGTGCGTTGTATGGCATTCTACACATATACACATACGCATACACGTACACGTACACGTACACGTACACTCGCCAGCGTGCATCTTTGCACAATATACCCAAGCGGCACTGACATCGATCACTCACTCAGCCATACGCAGTACCAAACGCCAGCAGGAACATTGCAACACGAGAGCACCAGAACACTGGAACACCAACACCAACACCAACACCAACACCAACACCAACACCAACACCAACACCAACACATACGCAAGAACGAAACCGCTCGCACAACGCGATGCAACACAACGCAACGCAACACAACACACAACCTCACATGCGAGAGCAAAAGACAGACAAGACAAAGCAAACCACAACACCAAACATGAACGCAAAACAAAACACAAATCACAAACACAAAACACAAACAAAATCAAAAGCAGTGCCCACCGTGGGGCTCGAACCCACGACCACAAGATTAAGAGTCTTGCGCTCTACCAACTGAGCTAGACAGGCGCTACGGCACACACACAACACACACACATACACAACGCTGCACAACACACACACACAACACACAACACACACACACACAACACACACATACACACGCAAAACACACAACACAACACACCGCTCAACACACAAAACAAAACACAACACACACAACACACAAACACCAAACTCCAAACACCAAACTCCAAAACACACACAAACACACAAACTGAGGCTCGTCGCGCACCCCACACTTTCACACACACCAAACACACACACACATACACCAACACAACATCGCATGCACCACAAACCACGTCAAGCGACAAACGCGTGCCTGGCACGTCCACAACGGCGAGTGGACGGTAGTGGACGCACAGTGGACGCAGCCAGTGGACCAGTGCATCTGCAAACAAACACAAACAAAACACAAACACAAACACATACGCACACGCAAAGACAAACACACGTACGTGCGTTGTATGGCATTCTACACATATACACATACGCATACACGTACACGTACACGTACACTCGCCAGCGTGCATCTTTGCACAATATACCCAAGCGGCACTGACATCGATCACTCACTCAGCCATACGCAGTACCAAACGCCAGCAGGAACATTGCAACACGAGAGCACCAGAACACTGGAACACCAACACCAACACCAACACCAACACCAACACCAACACCAACACCAACACCAACACATACGCAAGAACGAAACCGCTCGCACAACGCGATGCAACACAACGCAACGCAACACAACACACAACCTCACATGCGAGAGCAAAAGACAGACAAGACAAAGCAAACCACAACACCAAACATGAACGCAAAACAAAACACAAATCACAAAACACAAAACACAAACAAAATCAAAAGCAGTGCCCACCGTGGGGCTCGAACCCACGACCACAAGATTAAGAGTCTTGCGCTCTACCAACTGAGCTAGACAGGCGCTACGGCACACACACAACACACACACATACACAACGCTGCACAACACACACACACAACACACAACACACACACACACAACACACACATACACACGCAAAACACACAACACAACACACCGCTCAACACACAAAACAAAACACAACACACACAACACACAAACACCAAACTCCAAACACCAAACTCCAAAACACACACAAACACACAAACTGAGGCTCGTCGCGCACCCCACACTTTCACACACACCAAACACACACACACATACACCAACACAACATCGCATGCACCACAAACCACGTCAAGCGACAAACGCGTGCCTGGCACGTCCACAACGGCGAGTGGACGGTAGTGGACGCACAGTGGACGCAGCCAGTGGACCAGTGCATCTGCAAACAAACACAAACAAAACACAAACACAAACACATACGCACACGCAAAGACAAACACACGTACGTGCGTTGTATGGCATTCTACACATATACACATACGCATACACGTACACGTACACGTACACTCGCCAGCGTGCATCTTTGCACAATATACCCAAGCGGCACTGACATCGATCACTCACTCAGCCATACGCAGTACCAAACGCCAGCAGGAACATTGCAACACGAGAGCACCAGAACACTGGAACACCAACACCAACACCAACACCAACACCAACACCAACACCAACACCAACACATACGCAAGAACGAAACCGCTCGCACAACGCGATGCAACACAACGCAACGCAACACAACACACAACCTCACATGCGAGAGCAAAAGACAGACAAGACAAAGCAAACCACAACACCAAACATGAACGCAAAACAAAACACAAATCACAAACACAAACACAAACAAAATCAAAAGCAGTGCCCACCGTGGGGCTCGAACCCACGACCACAAGATTAAGAGTCTTGCGCTCTACCAACTGAGCTAGACAGGCGCTACGGCACACACACAACACACACACATACACAACGCTGCACAACACACACACACAACACACAACACACACACACACAACACACACATACACACGCAAAACACACAACACAACACACCGCTCAACACACAAAACAAAACACAACACACACAACACACAAACACCAAACTCCAAACACCAAACTCCAAAACACACACAAACACACAAACTGAGGCTCGTCGCGCACCCCACACTTTCACACACACCAAACACACACACACATACACCAACACAACATCGCATGCACCACAAACCACGTCAAGCGACAAACGCGTGCCTGGCACGTCCACAACGGCGAGTGGACGGTAGTGGACGCACAGTGGACGCAGCCAGTGGACCAGTGCATCTGCAAACAAACACAAACAAAACACAAACACAAACACATACGCACACGCAAAGACAAACACACGTACGTGCGTTGTATGGCATTCTACACATATACACATACGCATACACGTACACGTACACGTACACTCGCCAGCGTGCATCTTTGCACAATATACCCAAGCGGCACTGACATCGATCACTCACTCAGCCATACGCAGTACCAAACGCCAGCAGGAACATTGCAACACGAGAGCACCAGAACACTGGAACACCAACACCAACACCAACACCAACACCAACACCAACACCAACACCAACACATACGCAAGAACGAAACCGCTCGCACAACGCGATGCAACACAACGCAACGCAACACAACACACAACCTCACATGCGAGAGCAAAAGACAGACAAGACAAAGCAAACCACAACACCAAACATGAACGCAAAACAAAACACAAATCACAAAACACAAAACACAAACAAAATCAAAAGCAGTGCCCACCGTGGGGCTCGAACCCACGACCACAAGATTAAGAGTCTTGCGCTCTACCAACTGAGCTAGACAGGCGCTACGGCACACACACAACACACACACATACACAACGCTGCACAACACACACACACAACACACAACACACACACACACAACACACACATACACACGCAAAACACACAACACAACACACCGCTCAACACACAAAACAAAACACAACACACACAACACACAAACACCAAACTCCAAACACCAAACTCCAAAACACACACAAACACACAAACTGAGGCTCGTCGCGCACCCCACACTTTCACACACACCAAACACACACACACATACACCAACACAACATCGCATGCACCACAAACCACGTCAAGCGACAAACGCGTGCCTGGCACGTCCACAACGGCGAGTGGACGGTAGTGGACGCACAGTGGACGCAGCCAGTGGACCAGTGCATCTGCAAACAAACACAAACAAAACACAAACACAAACACATACGCACACGCAAAGACAAACACACGTACGTGCGTTGTATGGCATTCTACACATATACACATACGCATACACGTACACGTACACGTACACGTACACTCGCCAGCGTGCATCTTTGCACAATATACCCAAGCGGCACTGACATCGATCACTCACTCAGCCATACGCAGTACCAAACGCCAGCAGGAACATTGCAACACGAGAGCACCAGAACACTGGAACACCAACACCAACACCAACACCAACACCAACACCAACACCAACACCAACACATACGCAAGAACGAAACCGCTCGCACAACGCGATGCAACACAACGCAACGCAACACAACACACAACCTCACATGCGAGAGCAAAAGACAGACAAGACAAAGCAAACCACAACACCAAACATGAACGCAAAACAAAACACAAATCACAAAACACAAAACACAAACAAAATCAAAAGCAGTGCCCACCGTGGGGCTCGAACCCACGACCACAAGATTAAGAGTCTTGCGCTCTACCAACTGAGCTAGACAGGCGCTACGGCACACACACAACACACACACATACACAACGCTGCACAACACACACACACAACACACAACACACACACACACAACACACACATACACACGCAAAACACACAACACAACACACCGCTCAACACACAAAACAAAACACAACACACACAACACACAAACACCAAACTCCAAACACCAAACTCCAAAACACACACAAACACACAAACTGAGGCTCGTCGCGCACCCCACACTTTCACACACACCAAACACACACACACATACACCAACACAACATCGCATGCACCACAAACCACGTCAAGCGACAAACGCGTGCCTGGCACGTCCACAACGGCGAGTGGACGGTAGTGGACGCACAGTGGACGCAGCCAGTGGACCAGTGCATCTGCAAACAAACACAAACAAACACAAACACAAACACATACGCACACGCAAAGACAAACACACGTACGTGCGTTGTATGGCATTCTACACATATACACATACGCATACACGTACACGTACACGTACACTCGCCAGCGTGCATCTTTGCACAATATACCCAAGCGGCACTGACATCGATCACTCACTCAGCCATACGCAGTACCAAACGCCAGCAGGAACATTGCAACACGAGAGCACCAGAACACTGGAACACCAACACCAACACCAACACCAACACCAACACCAACACCAACACCAACACCAACACATACGCAAGAACGAAACCGCTCGCACAACGCGATGCAACACAACGCAACGCAACACAACACACAACCTCACATGCGAGAGCAAAAGACAGACAAGACAAAGCAAACCACAACACCAAACATGAACGCAAAACAAAACACAAATCACAAACACAAAACACAAACAAAATCAAAAGCAGTGCCCACCGTGGGGCTCGAACCCACGACCACAAGATTAAGAGTCTTGCGCTCTACCAACTGAGCTAGACAGGCGCTACGGCACACACACAACACACACACATACACAACGCTGCACAACACACACACACAACACACAACACACACACACACAACACACACATACACACGCAAAACACACAACACAACACACCGCTCAACACACAAAACAAAACACAACACACACAACACACAAACACCAAACTCCAAACACCAAACTCCAAAACACACACAAACACACAAACTGAGGCTCGTCGCGCACCCCACACTTTCACACACACCAAACACACACACACATACACCAACACAACATCGCATGCACCACAAACCACGTCAAGCGACAAACGCGTGCCTGGCACGTCCACAACGGCGAGTGGACGGTAGTGGACGCACAGTGGACGCAGCCAGTGGACCAGTGCATCTGCAAACAAACACAAACAAAACACAAACACAAACACATACGCACACGCAAAGACAAACACACGTACGTGCGTTGTATGGCATTCTACACATATACACATACGCATACACGTACACGTACACGTACACGTACACTCGCCAGCGTGCATCTTTGCACAATATACCCAAGCGGCACTGACATCGATCACTCACTCAGCCATACGCAGTACCAAACGCCAGCAGGAACATTGCAACACGAGAGCACCAGAACACTGGAACACCAACACCAACACCAACACCAACACCAACACCAACACCAACACCAACACATACGCAAGAACGAAACCGCTCGCACAACGCGATGCAACACAACGCAACGCAACACAACACACAACCTCACATGCGAGAGCAAAAGACAGACAAGACAAAGCAAACCACAACACCAAACATGAACGCAAAACAAAACACAAATCACAAATCACAAAACACAAACAAAATCAAAAGCAGTGCCCACCGTGGGGCTCGAACCCACGACCACAAGATTAAGAGTCTTGCGCTCTACCAACTGAGCTAGACAGGCGCTACGGCACACACACAACACACACACATACACAACGCTGCACAACACACACACACAACACACAACACACACACACACAACACACACATACACACGCAAAACACACAACACAACACACCGCTCAACACACAAAACAAAACACAACACACACAACACACAAACACCAAACTCCAAACACCAAACTCCAAAACACACACAAACACACAAACTGAGGCTCGTCGCGCACCCCACACTTTCACACACACCAAACACACACACACATACACCAACACAACATCGCATGCACCACAAACCACGTCAAGCGACAAACGCGTGCCTGGCACGTCCACAACGGCGAGTGGACGGTAGTGGACGCACAGTGGACGCAGCCAGTGGACCAGTGCATCTGCAAACAAACACAAACAAACACAAACACAAACACATACGCACACGCAAAGACAAACACACGTACGTGCGTTGTATGGCATTCTACACATATACACATACGCATACACGTACACGTACACGTACACGTACACTCGCCAGCGTGCATCTTTGCACAATATACCCAAGCGGCACTGACATCGATCACTCACTCAGCCATACGCAGTACCAAACGCCAGCAGGAACATTGCAACACGAGAGCACCAGAACACTGGAACACCAACACCAACACCAACACCAACACCAACACCAACACCAACACCAACACATACGCAAGAACGAAACCGCTCGCACAACGCGATGCAACACAACGCAACGCAACACAACACACAACCTCACATGCGAGAGCAAAAGACAGACAAGACAAAGCAAACCACAACACCAAACATGAACGCAAAACAAAACACAAATCACAAACACAAAACACAAACAAAATCAAAAGCAGTGCCCACCGTGGGGCTCGAACCCACGACCACAAGATTAAGAGTCTTGCGCTCTACCAACTGAGCTAGACAGGCGCTACGGCACACACACAACACACACACATACACAACGCTGCACAACACACACACACAACACACAACACACACACACACAACACACACATACACACGCAAAACACACAACACAACACACCGCTCAACACACAAAACAAAACACAACACACACAACACACAAACACCAAACTCCAAACACCAAACTCCAAAACACACACAAACACACAAACTGAGGCTCGTCGCGCACCCCACACTTTCACACACACCAAACACACACACACATACACCAACACAACATCGCATGCACCACAAACCACGTCAAGCGACAAACGCGTGCCTGGCACGTCCACAACGGCGAGTGGACGGTAGTGGACGCACAGTGGACGCAGCCAGTGGACCAGTGCATCTGCAAACAAACACAAACAAACACAAACACAACACATACGCACACGCAAAGACAAACACACGTACGTGCGTTGTATGGCATTCTACACATATACACATACGCATACACGTACACGTACACGTACACGTACACTCGCCAGCGTGCATCTTTGCACAATATACCCAAGCGGCACTGACATCGATCACTCACTCAGCCATACGCAGTACCAAACGCCAGCAGGAACATTGCAACACGAGAGCACCAGAACACTGGAACACCAACACCAACACCAACACCAACACCAACACCAACACCAACACCAACACATACGCAAGAACGAAACCGCTCGCACAACGCGATGCAACACAACGCAACGCAACACAACACACAACCTCACATGCGAGAGCAAAAGACAGACAAGACAAAGCAAACCACAACACCAAACATGAACGCAAAACAAAACACAAATCACAAAACAAAACACAAACAAAATCAAAAGCAGTGCCCACCGTGGGGCTCGAACCCACGACCACAAGATTAAGAGTCTTGCGCTCTACCAACTGAGCTAGACAGGCGCTACGGCACACACACAACACACACACATACACAACGCTGCACAACACACACACACAACACACAACACACACACACACAACACACACATACACACGCAAAACACACAACACAACACACCGCTCAACACACAAAACAAAACACAACACACACAACACACAAACACCAAACTCCAAACACCAAACTCCAAAACACACACAAACACACAAACTGAGGCTCGTCGCGCACCCCACACTTTCACACACACCAAACACACACACACATACACCAACACAACATCGCATGCACCACAAACCACGTCAAGCGACAAACGCGTGCCTGGCACGTCCACAACGGCGAGTGGACGGTAGTGGACGCACAGTGGACGCAGCCAGTGGACCAGTGCATCTGCAAACAAACACAAACAAAACACAACACAACACATACGCACACGCAAAGACAAACACACGTACGTGCGTTGTATGGCATTCTACACATATACACATACGCATACACGTACACGTACACGTACACTCGCCAGCGTGCATCTTTGCACAATATACCCAAGCGGCACTGACATCGATCACTCACTCAGCCATACGCAGTACCAAACGCCAGCAGGAACATTGCAACACGAGAGCACCAGAACACTGGAACACCAACACCAACACCAACACCAACACCAACACCAACACCAACACCAACACCAACACATACGCAAGAACGAAACCGCTCGCACAACGCGATGCAACACAACGCAACGCAACACAACACACAACCTCACATGCGAGAGCAAAAGACAGACAAGACAAAGCAAACCACAACACCAAACATGAACGCAAAACAAAACACAAATCACAAACACAAAACACAAACAAAATCAAAAGCAGTGCCCACCGTGGGGCTCGAACCCACGACCACAAGATTAAGAGTCTTGCGCTCTACCAACTGAGCTAGACAGGCGCTACGGCACACACACAACACACACACATACACAACGCTGCACAACACACACACACAACACACAACACACACACACACAACACACACATACACACGCAAAACACACAACACAACACACCGCTCAACACACAAAACAAAACACAACACACACAACACACAAACACCAAACTCCAAACACCAAACTCCAAAACACACACAAACACACAAACTGAGGCTCGTCGCGCACCCCACACTTTCACACACACCAAACACACACACACATACACCAACACAACATCGCATGCACCACAAACCACGTCAAGCGACAAACGCGTGCCTGGCACGTCCACAACGGCGAGTGGACGGTAGTGGACGCACAGTGGACGCAGCCAGTGGACCAGTGCATCTGCAAACAAACACAAACAAAACACAAAACAAACACATACGCACACGCAAAGACAAACACACGTACGTGCGTTGTATGGCATTCTACACATATACACATACGCATACACGTACACGTACACGTACACTCGCCAGCGTGCATCTTTGCACAATATACCCAAGCGGCACTGACATCGATCACTCACTCAGCCATACGCAGTACCAAACGCCAGCAGGAACATTGCAACACGAGAGCACCAGAACACTGGAACACCAACACCAACACCAACACCAACACCAACACCAACACCAACACCAACACCAACACATACGCAAGAACGAAACCGCTCGCACAACGCGATGCAACACAACGCAACGCAACACAACACACAACCTCACATGCGAGAGCAAAAGACAGACAAGACAAAGCAAACCACAACACCAAACATGAACGCAAAACAAAACACAAATCACAAATCACAAAACACAAACAAAATCAAAAGCAGTGCCCACCGTGGGGCTCGAACCCACGACCACAAGATTAAGAGTCTTGCGCTCGTACCAACTGAGCGAGACAGGCGCTACGGCACACACACAAACACACACACATACACAACGCTGCACAACACACACACACAACACAAACACCACACAACACAATACACACGCAAACCACACAACACAAACACACGCTCCAACACAACAAACAAAACAACACACACAACACACCAAACACAAAATCCACACCACCAAACTCCAAAACACACACAACCACACAAACTGAGGCATCGTCGCGCACCCCACAATTTTCACACACACCAAACACCACACACATTACACCAAACACAACATCGCATGCACCAACAACAACCCACGTCAAGCGACAAAACGCGTGCCTTGGCACGTCCACAACGGCGAGTGGACGGTAGTGGACAGCACAGTGGACCGCAAGACAGTGGACCAGGTGAATCTGCAAACCAAAACAAACAAAAACACAAACACAAACCCATACGCACACGCAAAGACAAACACACGTACGTGCGTTGTATGGCATTCTACACATACTACATACGCAACCACGTAACGTACAGTACACTCGCCCATCGTGCTTTGCACCAATATAACACAAGCGGCACTGAATCGATCCTCCATCAGCCATACGCAGAGTACCCAAACGCCAGCAGGAACATTGCAACACGAGAGCACCAGAACACTGGACACCAACACCACACCAACACCAACACCAACACCAACACCAACACAACATACGCAAGAAACGAAAAAAACGCGATGCAACACAAACAACGCAAACAACACACAACCTCACATGCGAGAGCAAAAGACAGACAAGACAAAGCAAACCACAACACCAAACATGAACGCAAAACAAAACACAAATCACAAACACAAAACACAACAAAATCAAAAGCAGTGCCCACCGTGGGGCTCGAACCCACGACCACAAGATTAAGAGTCTTGCGCTCTACCAACTGAGCTAGACAGGCGCTACGGCACACACACAACACACACACATACACAACGCTGCACAACACACACACACACAACACACACACACACACACAACACACACATACACACGCAAAACACACAACACAACACACACTCAACACACACAAAACAAAACACAACACACACAACACACAAACAAAACAAACAAACCCAAACCCAAACACACACAAAACACACAAAACTGAGGCTCGTCGCGCGCGCACCCCACACTTTCACACACACCAAACACACACACACATACACCAACACACACATCGCATGCACCACAAACCACGTCAAGCGACAAACGCGTGCCTGGCACGTCCACAACGGCGAGTGGACGGTAGTGGACGCACAGTGGACGCAGCAGTGGACCAGTGCATCTGCAAACAAACACAAACAAACACAAACACAAACACATACGCACACGCAAAGACAAACACACGTACGTGCGTTGTATGGCATTCTACACATATACACATACGCATACACGTACACGTACACGTACACGTACACTCGCCAGCGTGCATCTTTGCACAATATACCCAAGCGGCACTGACATCGATCACTCACTCAGCCATACGCAGTACCAAACGCCAGCAGGAACATTGCAACACGAGAGCACCAGAACACTGGAACACCCACACACCAACACCAACACCAACACCAAACACCAACACCAACACCAACATACGCAAGAACGAAACCGCTCGCACAACGCGATGCAACACAACGCAACGCAACACAACACACAACCCTCACATGCGAGAGCAAAAGACAGACAAGACAAAGCAAACCACAACACCAAACATGAACGCAAAACAAACACAAATCACAAAACACAAACACAAACAAATCAAAAGCAGTGCCCACCGTGGGGCTCGAACCCACCACAAGATTAAGAGTCTTGCGCTCTACCAACTGAGCTAGACAGGCGCTACGGCACACACACAACACACACACATACACACAACGCTGCACAACACACACACACAACACACAACACACACACACACAACACACA